>JAZGUH010001248.1:0-37094 GCA_037893225.1 Hippasteria phrygiana
GTATTCATCTCTTACATATGTACAATGTACCTAGTTTAACTAAATGCATGTAATGCGCCTATCAATTGACCCCCCCCGACCCTCCCGAACCCCCCCCCCCCCCCCTCCAACCCCCCCCCCCCCCCCTGTCCCCTTCCCGATCCTCGATCCTTTTGCAAGGCATTTTTTAATCAAAACATAAATCATACATGATAGCATCAACATATGTTTTCATTCTACGATGTCAAATTAATATTTCATGGGCAATGTTTGTAAACATTTTGAAACGTTATGAAAACATCGCACCAACGTTTTTTCATTAATGTCATGTAGGTATCACTAAAACGTTTGTAAGACCATGTCGCCATAACATTATTTCGTAATATCATCACAACATTACACATAACATTTATACCACGTTATCAAACTTCAATGTGTTAGCTGGGACCATGCAGGCAAATGCCTTGTAGTTTGTTATGATGTAGGCCTACATGTATATTGTTATGATGTGAGGTGCTCTCAACAGAGGTGTAACTGACCATATATGTGGATTCAAAAATCGGGAAAAGAAGCATTTTCCGTGGTTTTTATAAAAATGACCACTGCTGACCAGTAGGTGACCTTTGACCTAAATTTGCAATCAACGCATATGGGACTGGCAACAAGGTTATAACTGACCAAGTGTGATTTAAATCGTTTGGCAAAATGTGGGAATAGAGCCAATTTTGCACATTTTCCAGAAAATGACCGCTTTTGACAACTGAGTGACCTTTGACCCAAATCTACTAACACCCCACATGGGCCTTTAGCCAATGATGCATGTGCGGACAAAATATGGCTAAAATCGTCTGAAGAATGCAGCAGAACCGCTTTACTTATTTCAATTAAATGACCCCTAGTGACCACAAGGTGACCTTTGGCCAAATTCTGCGTACACCCTGCAGGAGAGAATGGACAGTGAAAGTAATAAATAGTGATAATGAACATTTATTTACTTGTACAATAATTTAATGAACAATAGTTTGAGAAAAGAGAAACAGAGCAGACAGGAAAAAGGGTTCGGAGGCCCGGGCCACTAAGACAGCGCCGAAGCACGTCTCGCCCGAGGCGAACAGCTGTCTGGACTCGGGCCACCAATCCCTATACACAAAGAGGTTCACATCAACCATGCATGTCAGTTTGTTTTTATCAATACTAAAGAAAATATTTTGTAGGGGCCATTTGGTGAGAAAAGCGTTGAAATTGTTAAGGGATTGGAAGTAGGATTTTATATTTTAATCGATGTTGCCAGACGGTAAGGGGGTCAGACAAACGACATGTACGATAGAGCCAATAAATAACATTTTTGCAATTGATGATAAAGAAATTGGCCAGACGAACCGCCGCCTCACCGCCGTGGCCTCATGGCACGCGGAATCAAGGCCCAATATACAGGGTGTCTTTAAAAAAAGGAAACCGAGCATTAATCTGTTTATTTCTCAGATACTGCTCAATTTTGTTTAACATGGTAACCACCATCTATTACTTAATGATGTCCTCTTTCTTATGACACCAAGACGACTGACACGGACGACTGAGCACAAAGTTGTGCAACGGACCATGTTAGAAATGGCTTTGTACCAGATGCACCACAGGTCTATTCGCACAGTGTTCAGCATGTCTAAAAATATAAACAAAGACCAGTACGTCTTACCAGTACCAAAATCATTTTGTCAATGATTAACAGTTGGAGGCTTATCCCTGTCCCAACCTATAACCCCAGTGTCCTTTAACATTCCCCCCATTTCTTTCAACGCAAACTTCTGCCCTGGTTCTCATTGCTCTGGTCGCATTCCTGATTACGTCTCCTGAAGGTCTCAACTGCAGCCACGATTCTGGCCCATAGGTCATTGATGTCTCTGGGCGGTGACGTGTAAACTTTGTCCTTAAGATGCCCCCACAAAAACAAGTCACAGGGCGTGAGGTCCGGGGACCTTGGTGGCCACTCAATCTCAAGGTTCAAAGCAATTATAACTCTCATCCAGGAAGGGAATGATTAACTCTTAATTTTCCCCATTGTCATTTGTTTACAGATAATCCTTCTGACAAACCCTCTTGGGGTATCTTGCCCACTTGGCCACTTGGGGTTGTCTTTCCATTTCCTGTTTATCCTTGCCACTTCCCTTTGTTCCTTCTCTTGCCCTATTACCACCTTCTATTTACCCCCCCCCCCCCCCCCCCTTCACCACACTGATCCTTTGTCCCATTTCCCCAGCTTCACCCCTCTCATCTTAATCCCTCCCCTCCTTCATCCTTACCCTAACCACACTAATTGTTCCTTTCTTCCTGGCTGTCATTTCCCTCCCTTTGATGTTTACCGCACTGCCAGGCTCCTTTGCATCCCTCCACTCATCGATCACCCCCTCATGCATGTGTGTTCCCTACTATATGTTTGTTTCTTGTACTCTGTCATTTGCCTTTGAGAAAGAACTTGAGTTCGAAACGTCAGGCCAGCAAATTTTTGGATTTGTATATTTCAGGTCTATTCAGTCAGTCAGCAGTTTGCAACAGTTTAATTCATTGTCAATTCTTCTCATGTTAAATAGACGTGTGGTGCATCTGGTGCAAAGCCATTTCTGACATGGTGCGTTGCACAGCTTTGTGCTTATAGTCATCCGTGATGGTAGCATGGATTTCTTGGTGTCATAAGAAAGTGGACATCATTAAGTAATATAATGGTGGTTACCATTTAAACAAAATTTAGCAGTATCTGAGAAATAATCAGATTAATCTCGGTTTCCTTTTTTTTTAAGACAACCTGTACACCAAAGTGCAGTTGCAGGTCGGGGAGAAAACGGGACAGAACAAAGTGGAGGAATTTTGAGGGCCGGTTGGATAGATGGACAGAGGATGAAGAGGTGCTCGATCGTGCCCTTCTCTCCGTATCATCCGCAAGACGAAGGGATGTCAGGGTTGAGATGACGTAGAACAGGCAGAGATCGATGTTTTAACATTACGAAGGAGTTTTAACTGGACGTCTCCTTCCTTTTGAATGATGGCAGTTTGTAGATGGTCAGCCATTGAATTTTGGTGGAGGCGTCCAGAAAGCCAGGTTTGTAGCACGGAGATGAAGGGATAGCCGAAAGCGAGTTGAGATGGTTATTGAAGAAGATGGTCTACAAAGTGCTGGATGGTGCGGAGAGTCCCTTAATGGAGGAGCCCAGCAAAAATTCGATGGGTGAGTCCGGGCGATCAGGGATATCTTGTGAAGGTGTCCATGGATAGACCGAAGTCCGATGTCGGAGAAGATTGTGGGAAAAGCAGAGATGAGATTACGGCGAAGACGAATTAGAAGTCGAGGTTGAAGGGTACGATGAGAAGGAGGACGAGGTGCAAATGTGAAGGTCAAAGGAAGATCTGCGGCGTCGAGCCAGCGGCCGGTGTCCACATGAAGTAGATGACGAATGAGCCCCACACCGCACACGAGAGCTGGGCAGCTAGGTTGGTATCGCTTCCAAAAGGGGTCTAGAAACTAAGGGACTTTTATGGGGAATGTTCATGACATGGTTGACGGAAGACTGAGGTATTTCGATGCGAGCTCCGGATGCACTCCAAGCACGCAAAATCTCACCATAGATAGGAGGAACACTGGTAAAATATTTGGGGTCAATTTGGCAAAGCAATAAATGGTAGTCTAAATTTAATTTTTTAATTTGTGAAGAAAATAGTCAAAAAGAACAAAGGAGGGGGGTGACTAGATTGGGTAAGGTATCGCTGAATTAATTTGAGACGAAAGGTGAGAATGCGTGCTTGGAGGCATGCTAGACCAATTCAAGCAGGGGCGGATCCAGGATTGTTTGCAAGGGGGGGGGGGGGGGTTCTGAAATTTACCCAGAAAGGTGACTCCCAAAATGTTCCGTCTGCGAATTATTTTTTTACAAGCGGGGAGGGGGTGGGGTTGAGGGTGGGCTGACACACCTTCTCACCATTGGTGGCGCCATTTAACCTCTTTGTTTTGTTCTTACCCATAGGCAAAATAAGACATGTAGGGTTTCTGGTTTGCAACTTTAGGCGTAGGCCCCAACAAGCAAAAAAAAAAAAAAAAAATGGCAACGAGCGGGGGGGGGGGGGGGGGGGGGGGGTGGGGGGGGTTTCGACCCTCAACCCCCCACCCCCCCCCCCCCCCCCCCCGGATCCGCGCCTTCCATACAAGGCCTCCTCTGTCGGGTTTTGAAACAGATTTTTCCGTTTAAGTAAGTGTCTCTTGTTGGACCAGACGAAGTCGATGAGCAGGTTTTGGAGTTCACCTAGGACATCGTCTGGAGGAGTGACGACAGCAAGATAGTGGAAAATTTTAGAGGCGGCCAATTGATTAGCCACTATGATTTTTCCTTTGAGTGAGAGAGAAAAAATAGAGTCTTTTCCAGTTCGCGAGAGTTTTAGAGACTATTTTAGTTTACATTTGTCCCTGTTTTGTTTAACATAGTGAGGACTATTTCCTAGGTGAACTCCGAGAAAACACCGTAAGCCCTCGTCGTGAGATTTGTGTGTATTCAGGCATGCAGCAGAACCCGAGCACCAAGTCTTCGTTTTTTTCTCCATGGTGAACTGCAGCAGGAAACACTTCGGTTGTTCGCAAGTTTTACCTACCAAAGGTATGAGGGCGCCCTTTCGATCCGATCGGTCAAGTTTCCCATATCCCAAACACAGTAGACGTACAGGCGCTGATCACTGCATGTAGGCCCTACTGGTAAGACGGCGATTACTACAAGTTCAGCTCGAGTTTAAGCTGATTATTTGAGCCGATTTTAAATTATTCCGAACACTTTTGAAGTTACACATCAAAGATTGAGTACATGATGAAAAAACAAACAACTCGTTCCACATGGGGTTGTGGGCTGCAAATTATGGATCTCAGCGGCAACTTCCGATACTGAAGTGAACACCGAATTTGGGACGATTGTGTAGTGTAGGGCCCTGTTCCCTATAAAGGGTAATCGTAATACCTTTACTTAGGACACCTCTATTTTTTCCCGAGTTCCGTTCAAAACTGACTTTTGCAGATGACTTTACAGTACTAAAGTGACTTTTGCAGGCTAAAGCAGTCTTTCATGTTTGTTGTAATTTTGAAATGCACTTTAATTTTTCAAAGAAAATGTGACTTTCCTACCTTTTTTTGCAGTCAGAGACGTTGCCGTTTTACCCCATAATTTCCCTCATAAATCAAAACCCTGCCCTCTTTCCACAAAATTAAGCTTGCTCATATTCAACATGATATCTTAGCGAACTATTTAGATGATTTCAAGCACACAGAGTGACTTTTCCTGCCTGTATCAAGGCAAAATATTGAGGTAAGTTCCGAAACATATACTCAACTGTCTCCTTCGTTCTCTTATATGGAACGGGGTCCTAAAGGTAACGATTACCCCTATAACTTATAAGGTAAAAAAAATCCACTTTTAGGTTATTGGAATTGCCAAACTAGTTAGCGACATTACAAACCAACCGGTATGCCGTAGATAAAGGGCAGTGTTTTAGTTTTGAGGGACATTTTTGGGTAAAGCGGCGATGAGGAGATTGAGGATAACAAAACGCATTGCGAAAATAAAGATGGCGATCACCGCGACGCACTGTAAACACGCAAAACCGCGTTCATTCGCATAGCAACTGCCGTAAAGCGCGTAAGAAAATTGCATTTTCTACCGAAATAAACTACAAAATTACAAAAAACGATGTCACTTGTCAGTATAGAATTAAGAGAAGTCCGCTTTAGGTTCAAAAAGTCATTTTGGAATGAGAAAAAATACCCTTGAATCTAATTTCATCAAACTAAAGAGAGGCCCTACACTACACAATCGCCGAATTTGGGGCGATTGTGCAGTGTAAAGTTAGGGCCCTGTTCCCTATTTATAAAGAAACAAAAATCCACTTTTAGGTTAATGGAATTGCCAAACTAGTTAGCGACATTACAAACCAACAGGTATGCCGTTGATAAAGGGCAGGGTTTTAGTTTTTGAGGGAAATTTTAGGGTAAAGCGGCGATGAAGACGACAAAACGCAACTCGAAAATAAAAGATGGCGATCACCGCGACGCACAGTAAACATGCAAAACCTCGTTGACGGTTGATTCGCATGGCAACTGCCGTAAAACGCGTAAGAAAATTGCATTTTCTTCCGCAATAAACTGTTTAAAATAAAAAAAAAAGATATCAAAAGAATTCAGAGAAGTCTGCTTTAGGTTAAAAAAGTCATTTTGGAATGAGAAAAAATACCCTTGACTCTATTTTGATCAAAACTAAAGAGGGCCCTAAAACAGTTACACTACAGTACACAATCGCCGAATTTTGTCAACTTTACTTTAATATCATTAAACAGTATCATGTTTCTGATCGAGTCATTTTCAGTCCTACGGGTGTTTGGAATGTCTATTTGTATAAAATTGCATCAAAAGTACGATTTTCGTGTTATTTCAGGAGATATTTGGTAAAGTTTACCGATCCATCGTTTGCCGCTTCTGGATGCCATTTTGAAAAATTTGGAAGTCACAGCTCTGTTGTTACAGTTACCGCTATCCTACAAAATGTATACATTTAGCTTTCCAGGGTCATACATACATTGTTAACATCACTGGAAACATAGCAGAATTGTCCGTTATTTGGCGGGCATAGGGGGTAGCACGTTACGAAGCGCAAAATTCATGGCTCGGAACAAATGCTGCTTTGCGCGTGAATGACGAACAAGACATTTGATGCAATTTTATACAAATAGACATTCCAAACACCCGTAGTAGGACTGAAAAAAATTTATGGCCGGATATGGAACACTTGGACCTCGTGCACAAAGTCTATGGGCCATGACAGAAAAAGTCAAAGTATTTGTAAAGAAAAAGTTGAAATTTTTTCCCTCGTAAATTCGTGTTTCTTCATCAGATTTACACCTTTTGGTAGTTTTTAAGTCACATTAAGGGAAAATAAGTGATGGCCGGATATGGAACTCTTTCCGTTTATTTACTTATTTCAACCACCCTTTTTTTTGCAGGAACAAGTTAAACTGAAATGGCCCAAGTTGTGTGTGCGAGTCCACGGATGGCTGATGTTTCTGCATGACCTGTCTACTCCCAAGTTCTGAGACCAAAGTACTGTCAGTCTCGTCCCAATGTAAAAAAATATGTACAGATTGGTGAGTCAAACAAAATGGTAAATTGTGCTTCTCGGTAAACAATTTATGTTGGTCCAGTTTGCAAGGGGAACTCGGTGAGATTTATCAAAAAAGTAGGCATGTGCATTTATTACGGGTAATTTTGGATCCCGGTACCCGAACGCCGCACTGGTTCGGTTCTTGGGTACCCCAAAGTGGACCGTTAAGAAAAACAAACAAAAACACTCTATGCTGTCTACATGTAGTAATGTCCTATAAAAAATGGGCTCGTTAAAAAAAAGGTAAAAGTAGTGTGCGGCTGCTGAAGAAAGATTTTCTTTCTACACGTGCGTACAGCAAGCCAGCCGTGGATCTGACTTGATTCCACGTCAATTGACTTCTGAGAAAATTGAAATTAAATGCAGTATAAAAGTAGATGTTTCAAAAAATACCTCCTACTTGACATCGGTTATTAATCCTGTAGTGTTTATACGATTAGGCCTACTTACGAGTTACGATGTCGCAACAGCATTGGTATTTCGAAGAAGACACACCTGACAGAGCCACACCTGCACTGCACATGGGAAGCGAGTGCCATGTGCTGATTGTCTTTGTATATTTATTTATTTATTTATTTTTTTTTTTTTTTTTGGTCTGAAATCTAACATTGGATTTGTCACCGTAAGTTTCGAGTACCCGAATCGGAAAAATGGAACTGGATATTGACGCCTGCATTCGGGTACCGGAAGCCCGGCACAGACCTACAAAAAAGGTCCAATGCGCACATGGCTTTAATAGGGGTCCACCCGATGTTCCCCAATACCGATGTTCCCCAATACCGATGTTCCCCAATACCGATGTTCCCCAATACCGATGTTCCCCAACACCGATGTTCCCCAATACCTATGTTCCCCAATACCGATGTTCCCCAATACCGATGTTCCCCAATACCGATGTTCCCAATACCGATGTTCCCCAACACCGATGTTCCCCAACACCGATGTTCCCCAACACCGATGTTCCCCAACACCGATGTTCCCCAACACCGATGTTCCCCAACACCGATGTTCCCCAACACCGATGTTCCCCAATACCGATGTTCCCCAATACCGATGTTCCCAATACCGATGTTCCCCAATACCGATGTTCCCCAACACCGATGTTCCCCAATACCGATGTTCCCCAATACCGATGTTCCCCAACACCGATGTTCCCCAACACCGATGTTCCCCAACACCGATGTTCCCCAACACCGATGTTCCCAACACCGATGTTCCCCAACACCGATGTTCCCCAACACCGATGTTCCCCAACACCGATGTTCCCCAACACCGATGTTCCCCAACACCGATGTTCCCCAACACCGATGTTCCCCAACACCGATGTTCCCCAACACCGATGTTCCCCAACACCGATGTTCCCCAATACCGATGTTCCCCAATACCGATGTTCCCCAATACCGATGTTCCCCAATACCGATGTTCCCCAATACCGATGTTCCCCAATACCGATGTTCCCCAATACCGATGTTCCCCAATACCGATGTTCCCCAATACCGATGTTCCCCAATACCGATGTTCCCCAATACCGATGTTCCCCAATACCGATGTTCCCCAATACCGATGTTCCCCAATACCGATGTTCCCCAATACCGATGTTCCCCAATACCGATGTTCCCCAATACCGATGTTCCCCAATACCGATGTTCCCCAATACCGATGTTCCCCAATACCGATGTTCCCCAATACCGATGTTCCCCAACACCGATGTTCCCCAACACCGATGTTCCCCAACACCGATGTTCCCCAACACCGATGTTCCCCAACACCGATGTTCCCCAACACCGATGTTCCCCAACACCGATGTTCCCCAACACCGATGTTCCCCAACACCGATGTTCCCCAACACCGATGTTCCCCAACACCGATGTTCCCCAACACCGATGTTCCCCAACACCGATGTTCCCCAACACCGATGTTCCCCAACACCGATGTTCCCCAACACCGATGTTCCCCAACACCGATGTTCCCCAACACCGATGTTCCCCAACACCGATGTTCCCCAACACCGATGTTCCCCAACACCGATGTTCCCCAACACCGATGTTCCCCAACACCGATGTTCCCCAACACCGATGTTCCCCAACACCGATGTTCCCCAACACCGATGTTCCCCAACACCGATGTTCCCCAACACCGATGTTCCCCAACACCGATGTTCCCCAACACCGATGTTCCCCAACACCGATGTTCCCCAACACCGATGTTCCCCAACACCGATGTTCCCCAACACCGATGTTCCCCAACACCGATGTTCCCCAACACCGATGTTCCCCAACACCGATGTTCCCCAACACCGATGTTCCCCAACACCGATGTTCCCCAACACCGATGTTCCCCAACACCGATGTTCCCCAACACCGATGTTCCCCAACACCGATGTTCCCCAACACCGATGTTCCCCAACACCGATGTTCCCCAACACCGATGTTCCCCAACACCGATGTTCCCCAACACCGATGTTCCCCAACACCGATGTTCCCCAACACCGATGTTCCCCAACACCGATGTTCCCCAACACCGATGTTCCCCAACACCGATGTTCCCCAACACCGATGTTCCCCAACACCGATGTTCCCCAACACCGATGTTCCCCAACACCGATGTTCCCCAACACCGATGTTCCCCAACACCGATGTTCCCCAACACCGATGTTCCCCAACACCGATGTTCCCCAACACCGATGTTCCCCAACACCGATGTTCCCCAACACCGATGTTCCCCAACACCGATGTTCCCCAACACCGATGTTCCCCAATACTCATTGTGCCCAATATTATGTTCCCTATTAAATCTGTATGTTCCCCACAGTGACCCCATTTGTAATATATGTCCATCAAAAATTAATGTAGTAGACCGTACCCGAGCAAGGGCGATCTCATTTGCCAAAGCGAGGTAGCTCATTTGCATTGTATCTTGGTGATTTGCAGATTTAAGTAAAACTTTACTTTGTTAATGACCTCGGTATTGGGGAACATAGGTATTGGGGAACATCGGGACGGGTACGTACCTATGTTTCCCCGTACCTATGTTCCCCAGTCCCCAACTCTAACCCCAACCTAAGGATTGGGGAACATCGGTATTGGGGAACATCGGTATTGGGGAACATCGGTATTGGGGAACATCGGTATTGGGGAGCATCGGTATTGGGGAACATCGGTATTGGGGAGCATCGGTATTGGGGGAGCATCGGTATTGGGGAACATCGGTATTGGGGAACATCGGTATTGGGGAACATCGGTATTGGGGAACATCGGTATTGGGGAACATCGGTATTGGGGAACATCGGTATTGGGGAACATCGGTATTGGGGAACATCGGTATTGGGGAACATCGGTATTGGGGGAACATCGGTATTGGGGGAACATCGGTATTGGGGAACATCGGTATTGGGGAACATAGTTATTGGGGAACATAGGTATGCACCCCTTTAATAGTATGATCTTCCCATCCCTTTAATCCTGCAGATGTGATGTTTACTGTGGCTACAATAGTCGGTGCCTGAAGGCATACATGTATGTATGCTTCCTTAGTGTGCACAATGGGGACGGGGAGCTCATTTCCCAACGATGATGATGCTGACATATCGGACAGTAATCCTGGGGTCATCAAGCGTATCCCAATTGAGCTCAAACCCCGCAAGACCCTGGGGGGTACATTACGGTCAGTTGGTTCATTCGGCCGACGTCAAAAAGGTTTGCTTGCTAAAAGTTGCTTCAGCTCTGACTCCTAGACGCCCAAATGTCTGGTCTTGTATAAACTTTCCACTGTCTGGGGAATGTCCAATGAAATTTCACCATAGGAAATGGCACACGTTGTGTTTGAATAACTTGTATCAAAATGTCAGAAATGTAAGTTTAGTGTTGGCTCATACATGTATCTGAAACGTGAGGTGGGATTGTGATTTATAGATTTAAAGTGTCTGAAACACCTATGTTGAGACATTTTGCATTATGTTTCCTCCTTGTAATGTACTTCAGAAATCTTCATGTAAATGGACAATAAGTACATGCAGTTAGTGAAATATCATTCTTAAAACATTTACAAGCGACTGAAAATTACAAAAATAATAGCTTAAGACGATAATCTTGAATATTTTACTTCTGTTTAAATCTGACTGTCTGTGCTCTAAATTTGACTATTTCTTCTGTCAAATTTTTCAATTGTATGTTCTTTTTAAAGAAACCTACATGTACTTTGGCATCTGCAACCCTCCAAAAGAGGCTGCTTTCACACCTTTAACCCTAACCCCCTAGACCATTTTTGCTAGGAACCATCCTCAATCCTCCAAAATCCTCCGATTGCCCTGCCCCAAAAAATGCATTTATCATCAATCCTCCAAAATCCCCCCAAATCGCCCTGTGCGTAATAATCACCATTGCATCCTTAATCCTCCAAAATCCTCCAAAACTGCAAGAGGGATTTTGGAGGATTGAGGTGGGTTAGGGTTAATGCACGTAAAGATCCACCCTGTGGAACTGAATTATTGTCGGGCTGCAAATAATTCAACATCTGTAAAATCATTAAACGAATGTGCGATTTTTAATTTTGTATTGTTTAGAGAAAAAAAATAGAAATCTAAAAGCAATAATTTGTATACGTGAAAAAAACACAAAAAGGACAGACAGCGTATCTTTAAAGTTAGTTAAAATTGATCTGCCTTTTGAATTTAGACTGGAAACTTCTTTTTCATAAAAAGGTATTTCTTGTTTAAAGTAGTTTGAATATTGATACGTGTAATAATCTCTCCTCTCCAGGGGTGAGTCTGCGATCAGCTTTGTCTGTGGACATGGACAGCTCTGAGGTGGATAAGGTCCGGCGTGAGTTTGAGATGTACAAGATCGGCAAACAGAATGAGATGAGTGATTTGATCAAGAAAGAGAAGAAGTTGGAGAGTGAGAATCGACGTCTGCGGGCAGAGCTTCAGGTATAGTAGTTACTCTACCAGTTGCACTTATCTTCTTTCCCATGTATGGCCACAGAATTCTGCAAGTGTATCATGCTGCACTCGCACAGTATAAGTCCTGTCTGGCTAAGGATGTTCCATGGCTACGGCTTCAAACTTTGCTATTGTCAGGCTAGGAATTGAATACATACTAGGAATTATGCCGACTGTGCTACACGTACGTCCAGCTGTGTCTGTAGAATTATGCCGACTGTGCTACACGTACGTCCAGCTGTCTGTAGAATTATGCCGACTGTGCTACACGTACGTCCAGCTGTGTCTGTAGAATTATGCCGACTGTGCTACACGTACGTCCAGCTGTGTCTCTAGAATTATGCCGACTGTGCTTCACGTACGTCCAGCTGTGTCTGTAGAATTATGCCGACTGTGCTACACGTACGTCCAGCTGTGTCTGTAGAATTATGCCGACTGTGCTACACGTACGTCCAGCTGTGTCTGTAGAATTATGCCGACTGTGCTACACGTACGTCCAGCTGTGTCTGTAGAATTATGCCGACTGTGCTACACGTACGTCCAGCTGTGTCTGTAGAATTATGCCGACTCTGCTACACGTACGTCCAGCTGTGTCTGTAGAATTATGCCGACTGTGCTACACGTACGTCCAGCTGTGTCTGTAGAATTATGCCGACTGTGCTTCACGTACGTCCAGCTGTGTCTGTAGAATTATGCCGACTGTGCTACACGTACGTCCAGCTGTGTCTGTAGAATTATGCCGACTGTGCTACACGTACGTCCAGCTGTGTCTGTAGAATTATGCCGACTGTGCTACACGTACGTCCAGCTGTGTCTGTAGAATTATGCCGACTGTGCTTCACGTACGTCCAGCTGTGTCTGTAGAATTATGCCGACTGTGCTACACGTACGTCCAGCTGTGTCTGTAGAATTATGCCGACTGTGCTACACGTACGTCCAGCTGTGTCTGTAGAATTATGCCGACTGTGCTTCACGTACGTCCAGCTGTGTCTGTAGAATTATGCCGACTGTGCTACACGTACGTCCAGCTGTGTCTGTAGAATTATGCCGACTGTGCTACACGTACGTCCAGCTGTGTCTGTAGAATTATGCCGACTCTGCTACACGTACGTCCAGCTGTGTCTGTAGAATTATGCCGACTGTGCTACACGTACGTCCAGCTGTGTCTGTAGAATTATGCCGACTGTGCTACACGTACGTCCAGCTGTGTCTCTAGAATTATGCCGACTCTGCTACACGTACGTCCAGCTGTGTCTGTAGAATTATGCCGACTGTGCTACACGTACGTCCAGCTGTGTCTCTAGAATTATGCCGACTGTGCTACACGTACGTCCAGCTGTGTCTGTAGAATTATGCCGACTCTGCTACACGTACGTCCAGCTGTGTCTGTAGAATTATGCCGACTGTGCTACACGTACGTCCAGCTGTGTCTGTAGAATTATGCCGACTGTGCTACACGTACGTCCAGCTGTGTCTGTAGAATTATGCCGACTCTGCTACACGTACGTCCAGCTGTGTCTGTAGAATTATGCCGACTGTGCTACACGTACGTCCAGCTGTGTCTGTAGAATTATGCCGACTGTGCTACACGTACGTCCAGCTGTGTCTGTAGAATTATGCCGACTGTGCTTCACGTACGTCCAGCTGTGTCTGTAGAATTATGCCGACTGTGCTACACGTACGTCCAGCTGTGTCTGTAGAATTATGCCGACTGTGCTACACGTACGTCCAGCTGTGTCTGTAGAATTATGCCGACTGTGCTTCACGTACGTCCAGCTGTGTCTGTAGAATTATGCCGACTGTGCTACACGTACGTCCAGCTGTGTCTGTAGAATTATGCCGACTGTGCTTCACGTACGTCCAGCTGTGTCTGTAGAATTATGCCGACTGTGCTACACGTACGTCCAGCTGTGTCTGTAGAATTATGCCGACTGTGCTTCACGTACGTCCAGCTGTGTCTGTAGAATTATGCCGACTGTGCTACACGTACGTCCAGCTGTGTCTGTAGAATTATGCCGACTGTGCTTCACGTACGTCCAGCTGTGTCTGTAGAATTATGCCGACTGTGCTACACGTACGTCCAGCTGTGTCTGTAGAATTATGCCGACTGTGCTTCACGTACGTCCAGCTGTGTCTGTAGAATTATGCCGACTGTGCTACACGTACGTCCAGCTGTGTCTGTAGAATTATGCCGACTGTGCTTCACGTACGTCCAGCTGTGTCTGTAGAATTATGCCGACTCTGCTACACGTACGTCCAGCTGTGTCTGTAGAATTATGCCGACTGTGCTACACGTACGTCCAGCTGTGTCTCTAGAATTATGCCGACTGTGCTACACGTACGTCCAGCTGTGTCTGTAGAATTATGCCGACTCTGCTACACGTACGTCCAGCTGTGTCTCTAGAATTATGCCGACTGTGCTTCACGTACGTCCAGCTGTGTCTGTAGAATTATGCCGACTGTGCTACACGTACGTCCAGCTGTGTCTGTAGAATTATGCCGACTGTGCTACACGTACGTCCAGCTGTGTCTGTAGAATTATGCCGACTCTGCTACACGTACGTCCAGCTGTGTCTGTAGAATTATGCCGACTGTGCTTCACGTACGTCCAGCTGTGTCTGTAGAATTATGCCGACTGTGCTACACGTACGTCCAGCTGTGTCTGTAGAATTATGCCGACTGTGCTTCACGTACGTCCAGCTGTGTCTGTAGAATTATGCCGACTGTGCTACACGTACGTCCAGCTGTGTCTGTAGAATTATGCCGACTGTGCTTCACGTACGTCCAGCTGTGTCTGTAGAATTATGCCGACTGTGCTACACGTACGTCCAGCTGTGTCTGTAGAATTATGCCGACTGTGCTTCACGTACGTCCAGCTGTGTCTGTAGAATTATGCCGACTCTGCTACACGTACGTCCAGCTGTGTCTGTAGAATTATGCCGACTGTGCTTCACGTACGTCCAGCTGTGTCTGTAGAATTATGCCGACTCTGCTACACGTACGTCCAGCTGTGTCTGTAGAATTATGCCGACTGTGCTACACGTACGTCC
The DNA here is from genome assembly GCA_037893225.1 of Hippasteria phrygiana. Taxonomy (NCBI): domain Eukaryota; kingdom Metazoa; phylum Echinodermata; class Asteroidea; order Valvatida; family Goniasteridae; genus Hippasteria; species Hippasteria phrygiana. The sequence continues at coordinate 15,144 of JAZGUH010001248.1, forward strand.
AGCTGTGTCTGTAGAATTATGCCGACTCTGCTACACGTACGTCCAGCTGTGTCTGTAGAATTATGCCGACTGTGCTACACGTACGTCTAGCTGTGTCTGTAGAATTATGCCGACTGTGCTACACGTACGTCCAGCTGTGTCTGTAGAATTATGCCGACTCTGCTACACGTACGTCCAGCTGTGTCTGTAGAATTATGCCGACTGTGCTACACGTACGTCCAGCTGTGTCTGTAGAATTATGCCGACTCTGCTACACGTACGTCCAGCTGTGTCTGTAGAATTATGCCGACTGTGCTTCACGTACGTCCAGCTGTGTCTGTAGAATTATGCCGACTCTGCTACACGTACGTCCAGCTGTGTCTGTAGAATTATGCCGACTGTGCTACACGTACGTCCAGCTGTGTCTGTAGAATTATGCCGACTGTGCTTCACGTACGTCCAGCTGTGTCTGTAGAATTATGCCGACTGTGCTACACGTACGTCCAGCTGTGTCTGTAGAATTATGCCGACTGTGCTTCACGTACGTCCAGCTGTGTCTGTAGAATTATGCCGACTCTGCTACACGTACGTCCAGCTGTGTCTGTAGAATTATGCCGACTGTGCTACACGTACGTCCAGCTGTGTCTCTAGAATTATGCCGACTCTGCTACACGTACGTCCAGCTGTGTCTGTAGAATTATGCCGACTCTGCTACACGTACGTCCAGCTGTGTCTCTAGAATTATGCCGACTGTGCTACACGTACGTCCAGCTGTGTCTGTAGAATTATGCCGACTGTGCTACACGTACGTCCAGCTGTGTCTGTAGAATTATGCCGACTCTGCTACACGTACGTCCAGCTGTGTCTGTAGAATTATGCCGACTGTGCTACACGTACGTCTAGCTGTGTCTGTAGAATTATGCCGACTGTGCTACACGTACGTCCAGCTGTGTCTGTAGAATTATGCCGACTCTGCTACACGTACGTCCAGCTGTGTCTGTAGAATTATGCCGACTGTGCTACACGTACGTCCAGCTGTGTCTGTAGAATTATGCCGACTCTGCTACACGTACGTCCAGCTGTGTCTGTAGAATTATGCCGACTGTGCTTCACGTACGTCCAGCTGTGTCTGTAGAATTATGCCGACTGTGCTACACGTACGTCCAGCTGTGTCTGTAGAATTATGCCGACTGTGCTACACGTACGTCCAGCTGTGTCTGTAGAATTATGCCGACTGTGCTTCACGTACGTCCAGCTGTGTCTGTAGAATTATGCCGACTGTGCTACACGTACGTCCAGCTGTGTCTGTAGAATTATGCCGACTGTGCTTCACGTACGTCCAGCTGTGTCTGTAGAATTATGCCGACTGTGCTACACGTACGTCCAGCTGTGTCTGTAGAATTATGCCGACTGTGCTTCACGTACGTCCAGCTGTGTCTGTAGAATTATGCCGACTGTGCTACACGTACGTCCAGCTGTGTCTGTAGAATTATGCCGACTGTGCTACACGTACGTCCAGCTGTGTCTGTAGAATTATGCCGACTGTGCTACACGTACGTCCAGCTGTGTCTGTAGAATTATGCCGACTGTGCTACACGTACGTCCAGCTGTGTCTGTAGAATTATGCCGACTGTGCTACACGTACGTCCAGCTGTGTCTGTAGAATTATGCCGACTGTGCTACACGTACGTCCAGCTGTGTCTGTAGAATTATGCCGACTGTGCTACACGTACGTCCAGCTGTGTCTGTAGAATTATGCCGACTGTGCTACACGTACGTCCAGCTGTGTCTCTAGAATTATGCCGACTGTGCTACACGTACGTCCAGCTGTGTCTCTAGAATTATGCCGACTGTGCTACACGTACGTCCAGCTGTGTCTCTAGAATTATGCCGACTGTGCTACACGTACGTCCAGCTGTGTCTCTAGAATTATGCCGACTGTGCTACACGTATGTCCAGCTAGTCGGCATAATTCTACAGACACAGCTGGACGTACGTGTAGCATCTCCAACCCTTACACTGGCTAAATCAGAGAGAACACCGTCTATGTGTGTAGCTTGCATTCTTCCACTTAAAATGCGATTCAGACCATCCAAGTTCAAGGCCCCCAAGGCCATTTTTAGATCCATGTTATGCAAAATAAAATTAGCAACATCAATGACTTGTTTTGGTCGAATGATGCGATCTGAAACCTGATTGCTAATCTGCAAAGAAAAAATTGCAAAGTTGGTTATTCACAGCCTTTTCCAAAATCATGCCAACTACATTTTTTTGTATACTATACGTCCACAACGTCGGTAGAATTATGCCGAATCTGCTAAATGGACATCCAGCTCTATCTGTAGAATTATGCCGACCTCGAGGTCCGTATTTGGCATAACTACTTTGGCCAATCACATCACAACAGAAAAAAAACTGAAAGCACATGTTATTATGCCTGTACAGTATTGAATAAGTATTTTGTTGCATTTTTGTTTGATCATAGGCAATGCAGAAAACGTGTAACAAACTCCGGCAAGAGCGTGACATTGCTTTGGACGCAGAATACCAAGCTTTAGAACGAGCAGCAACTTTTGAGCAGGACCGGAATAAAGTACAACGTCAATTTAAGGTAAATGTGCAATTTGCATTGATATCGTGATGAAAATGGTAACCCTAAACCCTTTACGCATTTTGGCAGTGTACCGGTACCCTCCAGAAATCTGCAAAAAATCCAACACTTGTCCTAGCATACAATAGGGCTGTCCCGATATACCGTTTTACTTCAGCACCTGGCGTTTTTGTGTTCGACTTATCCGGAGTTACCGGTCCAAAATTTCGAGTTAGTGTGGGCATCTTTATACATGATTTGCTATTCTTTTCACGGGAATAAATTCTAACTTCGAGTTAACCGGGTTTTCGAGTTAAATGTAGTGTACATGATTGGTCATCGTTGCAATTTTCAGAAATGGGCGGATTTGGGGGTTAGTATTTTCTAGGAAATACTGACCTGTTCAAAGTTTTGCATTAACCCTAACCCCCTAGGCCCTTATTGCTAGGAACCATCCTCAATCCTCCAAAATCATCCAAAATCCACCAAAATCCTCCTGTGCTTCAATCACCATTCATCCTCAATCCTCCAAAATCCTTTGCTTCAATCACCATTCAATCACCATTCCTCCTCAATCCTCCTCAATCCTCCTCAATCCTCCTCAATCCTCCAAAATCCTCCTGTGCTTCAATCACCATTCCTCTTCAATCCTCCAAAATCCTCCAAAACCACCATGAGGATTTTGGAGGATTGAGGAGGGTTAGAGTTAATGGATGGCGGAAAAACGAGAGAAAAACGGTGCTCGTTTTCAACCGTCGGGCGGATGATAGCCTTGAGTCAAGGCGCGCGTGGCTACATGGATGCGTGACGCGCCCCGAATGCCAGCATGCCTGGAATGTGCCACTCATCCGGGTAGCCACGCGCGCCTTGACTAAAGGCCACAGGGCAGTTTTCCAACGATTTCCAGCTGAAAATCGTTGGAAAACGATATAAATTTCCACTTTTCTTTACAACGACAGCACACCTGGTGCCATAATTTCACAGGATGATTGAGACTATTAACTTACAGTCTAGTAAGGTATTTCGTAATAATTCAGTAAAAATGAAATTGGAGGATTACCAATCGTGTACAGTACACTACCTTAACCGGTTTTGACTTATCAAGATTTCCCTGTATATGCACATATATATACAGAAACGACTCGGATGCTATTTTAATAGAAAAATTACTGCGCTTAGCAGTGTCAAATGCCGTATTTTTGTCAATCGTAACTTTTTTGTGGATGGAGGTTTATTGTTCCCGTCCGTAAAACCCGTGATACAACAGGGGCATGCAAACAAATGCCAATCGAATGGTCCATAATATCAATCGCCACACGTAAAACACTGGCGTGCTTTTACGTGCAATTTTTTTATGCAGTGAAAAACTTGATCAGCGAGTATTCGAATACTAAATTATGCGAAAATGAACAGCCCTAGCACAGAGTTGGAGTCCAGTCTCAGCAAGTCCTTTCACAAGTACTTTCGCAAGCCCAGTCAGAAGTCCTTTCATAAAGCTGGTCACAAGTAATTGGATGAACAACGACAAAGGAATGCATTTGTCAAAGCTCATTTCAATAGCTTGTGATTGGGATTAGGACTGGAGGGCTTGTGATGGACTTGCAGGGACTTGCACGGACTTGCACGGACTTGCACGGACTTGCAGGGACTTGCAGGGACTTGCACGGACTTGCACGGACTTGTGATGGACTCGACTACATCTCTGCCCTAGCATACAAAGTGCTGCAGTACCAAATCTGCTCAAATCTGCCAGTGCATGTTGTTGAGCGGTACTGAATCCATCTAAATCTACCAGGCTAGTGTTTGACTTTGTCCGGCTCAGTACCAAAGTATTATCTAATTTTGGCGGAGGGGCTGTTTGCAAATGTAGCAGCTTGCCAACCAAGGAAGGGTAGATTTTGATGGATTAGTGTGGTTAGGGTTAGGAAAAACAAGTAGCACATCTTGGTTTGCCTCATCTGTGGAGTGCAATTATAAAAAGTACTGATATTTACTGTGCACAAATTTTTTATCGACATTCGTAAATGTTTTATCAGTTTAATAGTATGCATGTCTGGGCCCAAATGACCTATCGCCATTTACGAGTTAACCACGCCCCTTAGACAACCCTATGGGAATTTTGAGTTGTAATTTTTGTTTCTCAAATTTTGCGCGCTTCACGTGGAATTATAGTTCATTTTATTGGACAATAATTCACAAGCTGCGTTGACACGATTCGACCGCAATTTCATGGCGCTGCGTACTGTAAGCTGCTAACCTACATGAAGCACAAAAATGTGCACTTTAATACTGTAAGTGTATTTCACGGGCTAGCAAGGATTTTGGGCTTTCTTACATGTGTACATCCACAGGGTGGTAGTGGTTACGGAGTGGTTACGGAGTGGTTACGGAGTGGTTACGGAGTGGTTACGGAGTGGTTACGGAGTGGTTACGGAATATCTAGTTAGTGTTAGTGTTGCATAAAATGGTGATTTCAAGCGCAAAATTCCTTGTTTGGCAGATCTCAAGGAAATAAACCCTGGTCTGCATAAATTGGAGTGAAACCTAATGTGAAAAATAACAGGTGCAGAAATGAGAATTATTTTCATTGGTCCCAAGTACATGGAAATGGAAAGAGATGGTTGCAATTTCGTGTTCCGTTAGTTTTTGCTGTTTCATTTGTAGATTTTCCGAGAGACGAAGGAGAGTGAAATCAGAGACCTTCTGAAAGCCAGAAGTAATCTGGAAGCAACGTTGCATCGGACCATTCCAGCTACGGCTATGAACGGAGAAAATGGTGTCAGAAATTCACTAGATGCAGGTGAGACACAGTACATGTACTTTACGTTAACCCCTTGCGCACGGGTATTATATGAGGGGCGCTGGGGCGCCATGCCGGCTTGTCCAGCCAAGCGAAACGGAAACAATAGGTTTGTGCAGCCAAGCATAACGTACACAATACCCCAACAATGGATTGAAAATGCAGAGATTGGCCTGTGTAGAGGTCAACCGGCCAGGTGGCAATTTTCAATCCGCACATTATGTGTCAACCGTACACAAAGGGTTAATGACGTGAAATTAGTTATTTACTGCTTTGATGTGTGACATTTTATGCAGAGAGGGCGCTGTGTCGTGACTACGGAGATGACAGACGAATGTCCGACTACGCAATGGACTGCCCAATGTTTTGGCGGAAGAGACTTCTTTAACTCTAACCCTGCCAGACGCAGCACAGTGCATCTGTGGTGACAGCTTGACCTTGCTGCACTCTGCACACAAGTCAATGTGACAAAGTATGCAATCTGATGCGTCTGGCAGGGTTTCTAGCCAAAATACCCTGGAGGGTTAGGGTTAACGCCGATGAAACAGGCCTGTTTTATTTTCTCTTGTCGGACCATTCCCTCACACTAAAGGGGGAGACCTGCAACGGCGGAAAGCGAAGCAAAGATCGCCTAAAAATGCAATGATTTCGTGCTCTATTTCACGGCTGTTACATTGGATATTCGATTGATATTCACCTACGTAATCTTTGGGGGAAAAAGGGGACCTTGGGTAACTCGAAACTCCGCTTAACTCGAAATTGGAGCCCATTCCCCTGAGGTTTGACTTATCGAGATTTCACTGTAGTTGAATTTGTCACGTCCTAAGCTTTAATTTGGTGTAGGTTTGACCCCTGTGGCATTTTGTGTTCTCGAGATATCTTGACATTTCCAATTTAACAGAAGTGCATTTAGAGATATCAGCCTAACACAAAAAGTGCAAAGAAATAAGATAGAAGTAATTTTTATCAACATTTATTTTTTCATCTTTATTCATCAATATTAATGTTTCTGAAAATAAATTCTGAAAATATAGATATAGCAGCAGCCAACAAACCCCCCCCCCAAAAAAAGTTGAAAAAAAATTGTGCATGCGTCTATTGCATTGTCTCCCAAGTGACAGTGTTGTAGTCGAGACCCCGAAGTCCGAGACCGAGACCAAGACCAAGACCAAGACCAAGACCGAGACCTGGAAGACCGAGACCGAGACCTAATGGCCCGAGACCGAGACCGAGAGACCTTGTATGCATTTACATAAAAGATAAAAACAATGTCCAGCTGTAGAAACGACTGCGATGGCTTTACGCGGTATAGAGTACACGCCGCTGATCGTAATACATGTACACGTAGTTCGTGTATTTGAGCATGTCGTTCCCAACTTCCCATACATGAAGCTAATGCGCTACATGTACGTTTGGGCACGCGTACACGGCAAAGAAACGAGGTTGTCATCATGTCATGTATTGCACGTTTATATATCTTTAGTCGAGTAGAGCGTACTGTAATCGATTCTGTAAACAAGAAGTTGTCATATACTGCACAATTATACATCTCGAGTCGAGTCGAGCGTGCTGTAATCGATTCTGCACATGTGCTGTTTGTATAAAATATTGGTGGTCTCGATACAGAGACCAGCAAAATACCGAGACCACGGGGTACCGAGACCGAGACCACAGGGTACCGAGACCGAGACCGGGAAAAACTGGTCTCGAGACCGGTCTCGAGACCTACAACACTGCCAAGTGACCCAATCCCGGTAATTATTACATTTACAAAATCATTATAACATAACATTTTCATGAAAGTTATTTCATACGCAATAGAATCTTACAATTCCTGTTTTTTACCCAGCCATGCAATGGTATGGCCAAGCCCTGATCCAATTAACACAATGTACAATCCATGTACATGTTTCTGCATGCATTGTTTATTCAACAGCAAATGAGCAAGGACAGTCTCTACAATGTACATAGTATGCATTCAACCCTCGTGCAATGCATTCGGCCCAGGTGACAATGTACGAGTCACTGGCGACGATCACTTGGGACCGAGTATGATCGTTGACGACTTATCCGGGACATCTTTTTGTGTGGGAATGTCATTACATGCCGACAGACACAGAATCCTTGGCTATGGGTCCTAGTCCAGTGGAGGCATCGATGACTGGGGAACCATGCACCTTCTGTTGCAGCCTCAAGTTCCTTCCACCATCACAGCCATTGACACCGTACAGTGATGTTGTCTGCCTGTTCTGCTGTTGGGGACTTCGGTTTGGGTTGCTCTTAGCCTGGTTGCTCCCCCTCGACCTTACCGCCTAGGGTGACCCTAAAATAAATACAATTCAAAAAAATAAATCCAACAGAGTAAATCTTTATAGACTGAAGCACTATTGACAATCTAGGTGTATGCTCTCACTCTATTCACTTTTGTTGTACACGTACATATAGGTGATTCCTGCCCAGGTGATTGGTGGACAGCCTTAGAAAGTGAGCCCTCGCTTGGTAGCATGTCACAACTCCAAACTTTTCCACGGGGCCAGGAGATCTCACCTAACCTGACAGATATTGATAGTACCTTCACAAGTCTAAACAGAGGTACGTGTAGGGTTAGGATGCTAACATTGAGCTTGATCTTGTCTATCTGTAGTTTTTTTCATCAATTTCCAGCAAACTTTAATCCTCGATCCTGATTGGCCAATTATCCATAGCAACAGTGTGGTACATTGTATTATCCGAAATTGCAAGGTCTGTATTTGCAGTATATTTTGCGGCTCTTGTTACACTGCTGGTGCATGAACATCCTGTCGTACTTTCCCAATACTTCCGAGGACAATTCTTTGTGTTTCCTATTGTTCCTTTAATATAACCCAACCCCATAGACTAAGCACGTATTTTTTACTTCCGAGGACCGATTTCAACAAAAGACTTACCTACCTGCGAGGACTGAAAGGTTCTTTTGTATTTTCTTTCTCCTCTTGCCCTCGGACGTATATACAGAACCTGTACATATACATTTATATGTATCAGGACCACAGTTGAAAAGTTGCAACATGTGCTCCAAATGATAATCTTATAAACTGTTTGTCAAGATTGCTTAAAGATAAATTTGTTACTCTGCAAGCACTTGTGGAGTGTGACTAATCTAGCGTCTCATGTACCATGAAGACTTTGCCCTTGTGGCATATGGGACACGGACGTATCACATTACTGTTCCATTTAACAATTGTTGACTGCTGTGGTGTGGGATATGACGTTTTTAATACCTGATGGACGCATGGCACCCGAAGCGAAGCCGATCGGTGCTATGCATCCCCGAGTGTTAAAAACATCATATACCACATCACAGCAGTCCACAATTGTTTTGATTATCGCCAAACCCAGTTTTTTGTCAGTTCAACTTGCCTTACTAGGTGGAAATTAACTCAAACAACTCACATGATCAAAACAGCCGATCGTCAGCTAGTCCGCTGCTCCCACTATACAATGTAGTTTACAGTGTAGGTGAAAATTGCGTGGGTACCAATGATACAGCTGATTGTCTGCAAGTTCGCTGCTCCCATTATAGTTTACTATCCTCAACAATGTTGGTGAAAATTGCGTGGGTACCAATGATACAGCTCAAAAGCTAGCTGGCTGATGTGTGATATGCTTGGACCGGAGTGCGCCAGTCGTTTTTATAGACCGGACATGTGATCGTTCTAGGCCAATCAAAATACAGTATCCAAGACGGAGATATAACAATCATGTTTGTGAAATAATAGTAAAGAGGCAGGAATTGGAAGTACATGTACTATTTTAGACAAGCCAAAATTGAGTCAATACATTTACATTGAAGAAAATATCCAATCTGTACTATGGAAGAGGCGTGACACTTCTGAATTAAAAATAAATGTGTAATTATAAATGCGTTGATGTGAGTGTGCGAAAGTCAAAGTGCGTAATATCGAACAGGAGAAGTTATACACGTAGGCCTATCGGGGAAGTTGATGCGCTTGGAGTTGTGCCAGCAATTTTACCTCTTGTATGAAATGTGTTGCCATAACAACTGATGTGTTTTTATGTGATTGAAACAGGAGAGGAAAGCCCGGTCTCTGTAGTCGCATGGAACCAAGTTATGCTCAGTCTTCAACAGAGTCCACAGTTTAATGTCATACGGGTCTACGTTTCAGCCCCACAAAATATGCAGGCTGAAGTGGAGATATTGGAAAAGGTAAAAACCTATCTTGCTTATTTATGTTCTATCAGTCTGTGGTGAAAAGATTTTGTAGAAAGGAATTTTGTGATGGACACCTGCCCATGAGCATCAATTTGGAAAAAATATAGATGGCTTTTTTAAAGAAAGCAAATGAAGGTGATGTCAAGTGATCAAACGTTCAGCTTTGAAATGTAAGTCATGTAGAATACTCTCTAACAGATGTTACACACAGTACACAATCGGTATTTCAAATCAAATACCTTGCGTCTGTAGTGAATGTCATTTTACAACTTCCTGTACTTCAAGCATATGTAGTTTTTATTAAAGTAAACAACTCATTTTGACGAAAGTCACACAACCTCCAGAATACTCTGCCCATCGTCTCCTGATGACCGGTAGAGTATACTGTCCGAAACTTTTGAGTTTCCCCGTTTCTTTTCAGAACCACACAAACTCACAAAAGAGATACAATTTCACATGGTGTTAACCGCAAACCTTTACCTGATGTATTTAGACTTGATCAAAGCAGTGATGCTGAAACAAAATCACTTCTAATTTAGATAAAGTACTTCCAAAGTGCTCCAATATGACCTGTGCAAGCTTATTGTGTGCTAGCTCTAGATTAGCAATCAGTTCTTAGAGGAGCAAGTACCAACTGACTAAAGCAGTTCCCAGCAGAGCCTAGTTTTAAGTTGGCATAATTGTCTGTTAACTAGAGGGGACTTCATACAGGATTCATGTATAGGTAGCTATATGTACGCTAGTTTGATCTTAGCTCTGATGAGTCGGTGGTTTACTTAAAAAGAAACACGAGCTGTAAAGAAAAATAAGCTTTAACTTTCCAGGGATTAATTTCATTAGCACTTACATCAGGGTATCTGCGGGTCTTTAAAAAGTCTGAAATTGAATTTTCTCAATTTAAGGCCTTAAAAAGCATTAAAAAGTATTAAATTGAGTTCTCCAAGGTCTTAAAAAAAATTGAAGAAGCGAGTAATGATTTTGTTATCAGCTCGTAAATAACAATCACACGGTGTGTATAAAAAAAAGAGTTATTAGCAAATTTTTTCGGAAAGCTTATCGCACGTGGCAGACACCGCACAATGTATTTACCGAGCATTCCAATCCCAGGATCCAAAATCCACCCATACATCTAGTGTCGGTCTGCTAATTTTTGGTCTTAAAAAGTCTTAAATTTGACTTTCTGAAACATACAGATACCATGTACATACATGTATGTGCTAACATTAACACTTATATGCAAACACTTTGGCCATCCACAAAACATTGAAGCTTAAGACATGCATGATTAAATGAAAAAAATGTGGATATCCTGCAAATGTATCAAAGTGGTTTAATGACTAGGTACTCACAAAAATGTCAAACAGTGCCATTACAAAAATGTCCCTGTATGTGATATATTTTTCTACATGTAATTCCAGATCTGATTTTGGCCATTTCCCTTTAAATGTCTTTCTGCTTTGAAATTTGAACAGACCAAATTGTGTTAAAAATCTTCAGTAGACCCTCCAGCTGTATTTTGACCCAGTGCAATGATTGCATGCAGGAATTTGAACCTAAACTGAGGGAGCTTTGCGAGATGGAGGGACGGTTCTTGGTGATGGTTCACCTGCCTTTCTCAGAGCACAGAATGAAAGAGTGTTCAGACGATGATCTGCTGAAAGCACATGCCATGCATAAACGACTACTCCAAGACTGCAGTATCTTCCTTGCATTTCTAGGAGAGCACACCAACCTGTAAGAGTTATTACTGTATAGAGTACCGAACTGTGGCATCATTTGCGATTGTTCTGCTTCATGCACTGGTTCACATGGTTATGTCTTTATGCACATAACTGAGCGAGTGAACCAGAGATATATGATCTCTTTGATACTCTATTCTCGATGGTTCTGATGCTGTAAAAAAAATAGATGCTTAGGATATCCCGGGTTTTGTCATATACCGTTTGATCCTTCAATTTGGATATTCAAGGCTATGAGGATGTGTACTCAAAGTATGTGGGATCTCACTTTGTATGAAGTGTGTGGTACTGAAATGGTAAAATGAAAATTAGGTCAGATTACCGACTGACAGTTGACTCAAAAATCATATAATTTGAGTAACCTTACATTCCAACTGAAGCCCATCACTGGCATCACTGATAACAGTATACAAATAATGAATGTTTATGAGTGCGATGGTAAGAATAATTTCATGAGGTGACATTGAATGTTCCATTCCACGAGGCAAAGCCGAGTGGAATGGGACATTCCATCTGTCACCGAATGAAATTATTCTTACCACTGCACGAATGTGAAACATTCATTATTTGTTTTATACAACGCCTGAATAAATCCGACAGATTGCATGCATGGATTTCTTGATGTACAATGTGCCGTTTACCCTCAGTCCCGCATAAAACCGCGACAAAAAATGGTCCAGTTCCGAATCAGTTAAAGCTTTAATGCGTGTCTTGCAAAGTCCTCTAATCGTTTGACTGCATATTTAATTTGTCTCTTTGTGTTAGCAGCGTCAGCATCGCCTATACGAGTTCCAATATTTTGTCTTCTGTTAGGAAAACAAACCGCGGTTCGGAAACACCGTCCGCCATTTTGTGTGAATGACAGCCTAGACTGGTTCCCGGTCCCCTTATATATATATAAAATACATTTGAAGTCCGAAGGACAACGGAGGGACCGGGAACCAGTCCAATGACAGCCGTGTTGTGGCGGCGGGGAAGTTCTATCAAACGCGTTACAGTTTGATAGAACCATGTGATAGAATTTTTTTTAGCGGTGCGAGTTCGCGTCGTGCGATGGGACGAATAATTCAATGCACGTGATCGACGATCCACCAATCGGATGGCTGGGATTTATTCAGGTGTTGTATATTAACAAGCAATGTTCTTTAAAACTCTCTGCAGACCCAGGTAACAGTTTTTTGACTCTAATGTTTTTATACTAAATTACTCCCTGCTTGAGCAGTCAATTTTTTGGGGTTTCCATTTAATCTCAAATCAGACCAAACCCAACAGTCCTATATGAACCCCTTTATCTGCAATGTGATGTACATGTATCATAATTCATAAAAATCCCACAGTTAAAATGTGCACGATATGTTTGCGTACAGAGTACCTATTGTGCACAGTGCATGTGCACTATGTACAGGGCAAATCCCCAGAGAATGAGGGCATTTCCAAGGTGTGCAGTCTGGCTCTGTTTTCTTTTTGGGAGATTGCGGGCCAAAGGCCTCTCTGTTGTTACTCTTGGACTGGCTACAAGCATCTACTTAGATTTGAGGGAGCTAGTTACTACACATTTGCAGTTCAAAACTGGGTCAAGAGTGTGGTTTTATTGTGTCGCCTAATTGAATGTTTTGGGAGACACTTACCAGTCCTAAATTCTGTGGGACAATGTGACCTTAGCTCTGTACATGTATGTATGTTAAAGTTTCAGGTAAGTTTTTGGGGAAAAGTTTATAACATCTACATGCTTTCATGGATTTTGATGAAACTTATATGCAGTGACCCTTGGGTGGGAAGACTCAATTCTTCTTTGAAATGCTGAAGTCAAAGGTCTTGTAGGGGTTATTAGAGGTCATTAGTATGTCGGTATGTACATGTACATGTATGTGGCATTTTGGTTAGTTTAGGAAAAATTGGGTCTCGTATGAAAAGTTTAAGTCCAATTCTAATCTAACTTGGGTCATAGGTGCATTATGTTAACTGTTAACCTTCATATGATAGTGATGTGAAAGGTCACATGCTGAGGTCAAAGGTCATTTGAAAATAGGCTTAAAATGTAAAATTACTCTCATTTGAAAAGTTGAAGTCCAATTGCAATCAAACTTGAGCCAAAGGTGCAACATGGAAACATTTATGTGATGTTGATGTTAAAGGTCACATAGCAATGTCAAAGGTCATTTCAGGTCAAGTGGTAAAATAGGCTGGAAATGTAAAATTGCTCTCATTTGAAAAGTTGAAACTTAGATGCAGTGACCAAAAGAAAGTGACACGTGTGATCCGCGGATCACCTTGTTGGCTAACTCCTGTGGTGGGTTAAGGTTGTATGTTACAATGATCAAGGATAGGATGGTGGATGCATTCTTATCGTCAGCTTGGTTTTATATATATATATATGTATTTTTTTACTCCGAACTTAGTGCGAACACTGGCAAGATTTAACCATTGCAATCTTTATCACCGTCTCGGTAAAATTACTATAAAAAAACCCAGCCCAGTGTAAACTTTACATATTGGAATTTATTTGTGTGATCCTAACTTGGCAGCACAGTCCATGTGGTAGATTCAACTCAATGGTAATCTTGCAATGCTGTACAGGTTTACCTGTGATGAGTTTGAGCTAGGCCATCTGAATAACCCTGCAGCAAGAATGGCCATCTTCTGCTTCAACAACCCAGCTTCAACTGGGTAAGTACGTAGTACTCTTGCAGTTTACATTCAGTGTCCAGTTTTCTGTTGTTGCAACAAATTTATTGAGGCAGTCCTGATGAGGCATATTACTTTGCATGTTACTTTGTGTTTTTTTATTTGCAAGAATCCTGTACTGTGTGTAGGGCTGTCCCGAATATACCGAATATTCGACTATTCGATCGTCAACCGAATATTCGAATACCTTTTTGCCGGTTCGAATATTCTAAAAAATATATAAGCATGTACAGATACGACTCTGATGCTATTTTAGTAGAAAAGTAACGGAGCTTAGCAGTGTGAAATGCCGCACTTTTGTCAAAGGTAACTTTTTTGTGGCCAGAGGTTTTTGTTTCCGTCCGCAAAACCCTTGTTTTTACAATTTTAAAAATATTCCTGCAAAAACGCAGGCTGAAGTTTGGTTTCTTATCAGAACGTTCTGTACCCGTAATGATCTTGATACAACTGCGCATGCAAACAAAATATTGATTGAGCAGTCCATAATATCGATCGCCGCACGTAAAACACCGGCGGCATGCAGTTGCAGCTGACACGTGAAAAACTTGATCGGCGAGTATCGAATATTCAAATATTCGGTCAAATCCAGTTTCGAGTAATTGAATACTGAATTATTCGAAAATGAACAGCCCTAACTGTGTGTACTATGTTTGAATGAAGAAACTAACTGAGCTTCCATGTCCATAAAAAAGTGAATAAATTGACTTATCATTGTTCAAAGGCATTAGCCAATCGTGTTGTCTATTGAACATCACGTGACCTTCTAAATCTGAGACACATTTTTTTTCCAATCACGTGCAAGTGGCCGTATGTTCGCCTTGTTTGTCGAAGCGCAATGCGAGAGTGCATGTCGAATGCAAACGTGATTCAGCAAAAGCAAATGTCGTATACATGTACTACCTTTAAAACTGTCAAGGTTTGTCACATACCCTGAGGCATGTTTACAAGTAACCTTTTGAACAGCCAGACCGCAATCAAGTGATTAGTATTTGGATATTAACTTCTTTGAAATGACTGAATTTATGGTACATGTTTTTTTGTACCAGGCATTATGTGGGTTGTGGTTTACCTCTTGAATATGGATGACGGCCATAGCCACGGTTTGAAAAAGACCACCTGGCTATTTGTCGTCTATATGCACATTCCTGCGCGTACTCAACCCATTTCGTGTTTCAAATATATTGTTCTTGAATGGGATCGGAGTATAATGAATAGATGGAGCTTTTTCAAACAAAGCTTTCATTTACATCAAATGGGAGCTCCTAGTGCAATGATTGGCACCACTCTATTCGGGGTGGTGCCTGTTGTTTGTGTTTACGCTCAGCTGCACATCCCGTTCTTGGCATACCTTCCCCCCATCAGTGAGAGCCAGACACAAGGTGTTAAGAGTGTAAGTCGTCATCCAGATAGTAATTCTGTAGCAATGTACTCTTTTTGTTACTGCAGATGCACCCCTCGTCAAGGAGAATCTAAGGAACTGAAAGCCCGTGTCAGTAAGACAGGATGTGCCAAGATCATCAGTAGTTACAATGAGCCACGGGATGGTGTAGAGCAGGTGTTTGCAGAGCTGAAGAAGACCATTCAATTAGTGAGTGATGCTTACTCATTTGGAAAGTCTAGTTTGTTGTGCATGAATGCTCAGGAATGGTGTGGCTATTTATAGAGACTGTCGGGGTTATGGGTTGTGCTGCACGTACAGGCAATTGACCTATCGCCGTTTACGAGTTAACCACGCCCCCTAGACAACTCTATGAGAATTTTGTGTGGTAATTTTTGTTTGTCTCAGATTTTGCGCGTTCCACGTGGAATTATAATTGATGTGATTGGACAATAATTCACAAGCTGCGTTGACGCGATTCGACCGCGATAGGTCAATTGATTCGATGTTAAGATCAGCAACAAATTTAATGGATTCTGTAATGGTTGATTCTGCGCTGATGGCCTGCAATTCTTGGCTACCCAAGCTAGCCAATAAATGTTGTCTTTACCCCTTAACCCCTTGCGTACGGATGCCGCATATGGCGTAAAAAAAAGAAGTGCCCCCAGGCCGGATGACGCCATTTTCCCGCCGTTTGTGCAGTTTCAATCCATTGTTGGATTGTTTATGATACGCTTGACTGCACAAACACATTGTAGCGGTTCGCTTGGCTGCCAGAACCGCTGCGACACCCCGACGTCTCCCGCAAAATACTGTGCCCAAGGGGTTAAGAACAGAATGCTTAGATCATGTAGTTACAGGATACCTGCTGGGACACAAGCACATAATTTTCTTTCATAGTTTGTGGCGATTCCCTGCTTATTCTAAGGAGAGCCATGAAATTGGGCCAAAATCATCATTAGTTTGGTCACCAATTGACGAAAGATATTTTTAACATGTTTTAAAGATGCTGTGTCCATGTTTCAAATTGAATTACTACATGTAGTTTGTTAGCTTTTAGGTAAGTTATGAGCGTTCCATTGAGCCATTCTACAAAAAGGTCAATTAAAGAAAATTAAAACAGTTAATAAGTTGCAATTTTTAAAATAGGCGTGGGACGTTCCTATTCTTACAGTGTTAATGTATGGGGTCAGTGATCACGTGTAAAGTTGAGACCAAATTTGTTTCAAAATAATCTCTTGGGACAACACTGAGTATACAGTGTTTGTAAAAAATACGTAAATTCCATCTTATGAAAAGTTTGAGACCAAATAAACTCCTCAAAAAAAGTTCGGAAACTCAAGTTTGACAGACGATTTCTCTCTTGTTTCCAACTCCTTTTCCTTGAATTTGGTATCATTGGAAAGCCCTGTTATTTGTCTTTACAATGATGTGTCATTTGTTATGATTAAGCAATTGGGGGATGTGCAGCACAGCTGAATATGGGGGTGGGTGTAAAGTGAAATGTTACAAAAGGCATTGCTATTGTCCAAAAGTGTATTGACTCTTGCTGTTAGGAGTTGTTTGGAGGATTGGTGTGTCTTGAATGATTCTCAGCTTACTAACCATTATTTAAAGGTTGTAAGCCATAAATGATAAATGTGCAGGAAAAGTTCAGAAATCCACATGGCCTGTCACAATCAATTGCCTCCGGGATAGCAACTCTGTTGTTAATGTGCTTGCGTTTCAAACAGAGTAAAAGAATTTGTCATTTTCTGCACTTAAACACCCAGTAATGCTCCATCAGTATTCAGTAACAAGAAGTCTCTCTCACAGTACAATGCAACACTCTATCACTAACAAAAGAAAAAAAACAAGACGTAAGATAAGTCTTTTTTCTGGTTGAATCATTTAACAGTTTCTTCATTGAACAATGTTAAGTCAGGAGCCTCAGTAGCGGGTGGACGATCCGAATGCAGCGACAACAACCTGGCACCTCCTCCTCATACTGTTCACGAGCCGGGTCACACGTTGCTGTGGGATGGCGTCCCATTCATCAATCAAGATCTGTTGCAGATCTGTTGCACATTCCCATCCTCCAAGCAAAAGGGGAATGCACTGTATGACAATAGCAATGCATTTTGTGACATTTCACTTTACACCCACCCCTATATTCAGCTGTGCTGCACATCCCCTAATTGCTTAATCATAACAAATGACACATCATTGTAAAGAAGAATAACAGGGCTTTCCAATGATACCAAATTCAAGGAAAAGGAGTTGGAAACAAGAGAGAAATCGTCTGTCAAACTTGAGTTTCCGAACTTATTTTGAGGAGTTTAGATTGCAGAGTATAGTGAGCGTTTTGTTGGGGTTTTTTTTGTTCAAAAATAGTTTTCCTCCATTATTCGCTTGCAGGAGGAAATCCACTGAATTGAAATTTTCAACCAGAGCATGGACATTGCAGCTTTATATTGTAATGCTTCTTCCCTTTCACAAAACCATTTGATTGCAGTACAGCTCAGCCCCGTCGGAAACAAAATTATATCAAGATGCCACACACATTGTTGTTTCAATAGGATCTGCCTAGGGGTCTTGCTTTGTCCAAAACTTTCCCGATTTTTTAGGTAACTTGTACATGTATATGTGTCGTTCCACCAAGTTGGGACACCTGTTACATGACACCTGACACCTGTTACATTTCAGTACTTACTACTATACATGTATCACTACATATTTTTGCTATGCATGTTTAAGTACAAACACAGTACATGTACAATGGACCCCATACACGCTTTAAGTTAGTTACTCTTACCTGAAAAACAAGTGAATCTGTAGCTATAAATGATTTATCATGGGGTACCGTAGTGTGACATTTGCTATGTCAAAACATTTGTATCCCTTGTAATTTATCTACAATAACCTTATAACAATTAGGGTTCATTTTTGGTCAGTTGATAAATAGTATGCAGAGAAGGTCTGTACAATAAATCCTGGAACACTACAAAAAATATATAAAAGAGCCGAGGTGTTCCTGTTACATGTGAGACTTAAATTTTCCATGAAATGTCAAATTTCTCAGGAAACTAATGTTTGAATGGTACAAGACTTCTCCAAATATGTCCGACATCCAAGACAAATGTCAGAAATAAATATTCAAATAATTTAGTCGATAGACGGCATGTAGCTGGACATTTAGCAACATGTAACATTGGATGACCCATATTCTATTCTTGTTTATTCTATTTTATGCAACAACTGGATAAATCCCCGCCATCTGATTGGTAGGTCGTTGATCACGTGCATTGAATGAATGCACGGCGTTGCTGCACCGCAAAAATAAAAGTTCTATTCAACGTTGAATAGAACTTCCATTGCACGGTCACACCATCGGATCGGCTGGCTCTGACCAATCGGATGACAAGGTTTTAATCAGGCATTCTATAAAACAAACAATGAATGTTTCATGCTCGTGCAATGGAAAGAATAATTTTGTTCGGTGACAGATGGCCGAGTGGAATGGAACATTACATCTGTCACCTCATGAAATTATTCTTACCATTGCACTCACAAACATTCATTACTAACTTGCTCTTATATTGATCTGACAGGAGCTAGGGATAGATACATCTGTGGAGCCAAAGAGGAAGTTCGCTCAAACTGAGCTAGATTCATCCTATGAGGATCTATGCGCTGGCTGCCAATGGGATATGCACAGTGATGGTGAACAACGAGAGATGTTCAATACTGCATTAATATCATCCTGTGAACTGGGCTTTGAAAAAGTGAGTTACTTATATAGTTATATTCAATTATTAGAGTGCATGTGCAGCCAAGCGAAACGGACACAAGAGGCTTGTGCAGTCAAGCGTAACATACACAATAATCCAACAATGGATTGAAAATGCAGAGATTGCATGTATAGACGTCAGCCTGGTGGTAATTTTTTTTGCCTACAGACGTCATCCGGCTTCAATGGGTTAAGAGTCATTTCGTGTCCATGGTCCACGGTCAAAAATAGATTTTTTTAAAAACAATTGTGGGATGAAAGTACTTTCAGAGTAAGTAACCAAAATGGAATTTTTAAATCCATATTTTGCTCGTTGTCATGGTAACAGGTGGTTATGTGTTTTGGGCTATTTTAGAAGTTGCAAAAATGGATTTTGGGGGATTTTTAAGACCATTCAGCCAAACCATGCAAACTGCAAAACGATATCACTAATAGATAATTATACCACTGCAAAGCATTGTCCTTACCCTTCCTGGAAAAAAATAGAAAGACATTTTGAAATACCTTCTTGTATTGGTTTTAGACCTTTGAAAACAGCTGAAATTTTTTACTTTAAGAATTACAATTTGTCCCCCCTTTTTTACCCCCAAAAAAATCAAATTGCCACAGCTAGAAGTAGAACCAACATGGGTCTTTTCATATCTGGTGAGAAAACTTTGGGCAATTGTATACTGTTGGCGCTGTAGTGTTTCAAATATGGCTATTTTTTTTAAAAGACAAAAAATCGTGTATTTCAGGTTTTTTCTTTATGTAGCTTTTATAATGCACAAAAATGAAGCCCTCCCGATTCTAGCACTTTATTAACAAACAAAAGTATCAGTTGTAAAGCAGTAGATGAATATGCAGGAATAACGTGCCCCTCCCCCGCTATACCCTGCCGCTTTTCATTATGTTTAAATTTTGTTCGCTATTTTCATTTAAATACAAATTCTTCTGTCATATCTAAAAACAGAGCTATAGTGAAAAGATTGTACAGCTCAAACTTGGTTTATCAAATCGTTGTCACTCCAGAAACATGAAGTTTTGCTAATATTCAATTGGTCTAATTTTGTTTTCCTCTAAAAGATATAATTTTTGCTAGACATTTGTTAGACATTTTGTTTCGTAAAATATTTTAGGCTTCTGCTTTTTTACCTAAGGACTGATTTCTCAACCGGAGAAAGAGCGACTAACATTTCATGAAAGTCTGAATAGAAATTCTTGTGTGATGTAGGGAAAATGACAAATTTGCTGAAAAAGACAATTACAACACAAGAACACACCAAAACCTCTATTTCTTATATCATTCATCTTGGTGTCAGAACCATTAGTGGCATTTTTTCCTACTTTGATTTCTGTGAACCTTTGAGTGGCATATAAGCAGGGAGGGACATCTAATCTAGCAGTGTCTAGTTCCCAGCTTATTCTTCTTCAAACTGAATGGTTTGTGAGTCTAGAGTACTGGACGATAATCAACTGACAAAAACAAGCAAATGAGTAGATGTCATTGGATGACATAACTCCGCCCTCGCCTAAAGGCTAAGTGCCTGTCTTGCATGTCTTGCTTTGCAGCATTATGAGAGACTGAATGAACACGTAGCTGCAGCGGGGCCCTTACCACCATTCCTCGTCAGTGGGATCCCTGGCTCTGGCAAGTCACTGCTCCTAGCCAAGTGGATATCACTCTACCAGAAGAGATGTCCACGTAGTCTGGTGGCCTATCACTTTGTAGGGAGCCCCACCTCCTGCAGTGCTAATGCAGTCAGCATGATTCGAAGAATAACGGCACAGGTATGTACATTGTACCGACTACATTCCTTAACCCTTGAGTACGGTTATTATAGTGAGGCGCCCACTGTTCTATATATAAACTGGAAGCTCATTGGCCATTGCGCGCTGTACAAGTAACTGAAGCCAGCACCCGCCATATTACCACTCTCAATTTACCACTTCGTTATGTAAGGGAGAACGAGGATGAAAGGAAACCCTGGGGACAAGGTTGGAAAACCTGTTGTATTGGGAGTGATAACATGGCGGACGGTGGGCCTCAACTCGAACAGCCGATGCATTTATCCAGTTTACATAGAGATCAGTGGAGGCGCCGGGGTGGCCTGCGCAGCCAAGACGAAAGTCACAAGAGGCTTGTGCAGCCAAGTGTAACATACACAATAATCCAACAATGGATTGGATATTGCAGAAAAAGTGGCTATAGATGTCATCCGGCCTGGTGGCAATGTGTTTTTTGCGCCAACATCCAACAGTCCTTGTCACAAAACTTTACGCAACTGTGTAACTCCACTGACATAACATTTAGGTGTGTTAGTTGTGCAAAATGTATAGAATTATTAAAATGGTTTCATGAACGTTACGCAATGTATAGATCGCTGACCTTTGCAACAATTCATGGTGCAACTTAGTCGTTTTAGGTGGCAGAAATTGGTCCTTAAGGTTGACTTAACTAGCTGAGCATGAGCACCAAAGACCCGTTCCTTGCTCATTGAAGTGATTTAGTTATTATATAAAAGTGTACTGAAAAGATCCTACGGTGCAGCTTTACCTGTGATGAATTCTGGGATAGTTGCCACTCATATTTTAAAATACATGTACATTGTAGATGGTTACCTTTTAACAACGTCTGATACACAAAAGTGGTTCTCGTAAAGACTGTGAGAATCCTTGTCCTCGATGTCTAAACAATTAAAAATATTGCATGCTACATGTATGTAGTGTTTCGTGAAATGGATCAGAGAAATAATGAAATACATAAGAAACCCGCCACGGTTGGGTCAAGGCTGTCTTTCGCCTCGACTATACATGTA
>JAZGUH010001249.1:0-26489 GCA_037893225.1 Hippasteria phrygiana
ATAAATAACAATGCTGTGACGTTCTATTCTATTATAATAAATAAACATAACTTTCTCTTCAAAACTTACTGAATTATTCATGATTATTGCTTCACCCGCCAAGACGTACGGAAAAAAAATAAGCCGCCCGCTCTTGTCTGAAGTATTCTTTTTATTCCTCCTTGGGCCTATGGGATGCATGACCCGGAAATGCAGCACTGTGTTGTGTGACAGTTTGTGCATTAATTTGTACACCAAGACGGGAAATCCGTGATGCATATAAAGTGTACACCGTACCACACAACTTGCGGATGCCCTTTCCGCCATAGCAACATCGCGCGAAGATTTGGCGGTTTTTGTTTCACCCATTCCTAGTCCTTCGCCTGCAAGTTTATTTGTATCTTTATTCACCACAGCTTCCTCTGGACTAGCTACCCACTCAAATCTGCGGATTTATGAATACCACGCGCCGCGTGGTGAAGCACAAAAGACAACAGAAGAGAGAAAATCGCTGGGTGCCCCGCTGACCTCGCTCCATGCACTATAGCTTTCTTTTCCTCCATGTTTGAATTTATGAATATTAAGGCGACGCTGAAGCGCAAGCAAGTAATACTAGTGCATGTAGTGTGCATGATATGAACGGAGCACTGAAGTACTCGAGGTCGGCCGCCTAGGATCGATCAAGTGTTCACGAAAAGCGATTTTGTTTTTCCTGACCCATCCCAACACAACAGGCATAATCCTGGGTCGGGCAATAATGTGCCGGGGAAGACGGAAGGTCTTCTTGTCTCTCGTCTCGTGTTCCTTCTTCATTTTGTTGGTGATCATGACGGTACGGCAAGGGGTCCGCCAGCCGAAGCGAAACCCGTCGGGAAGCCCGCGGACACGGGACGCCAAGCGGGGGGACGCTAAGCGGTTGGACGGCAAGCGGTTGGACGGCAAGCGGTTGGACGCCAAGCGGCCGGACGCCAAAAAAGCCGCCTCGAGCCCGTACAAATACAAGGTGTTCGATAACAACGACGAGGCAGACCAGGAGGTTCATTCCTCGAAAGATCAAGGGCAGAACGAGTGAGTAAATACTAAATAGGAATATTTTACTACCACATCTGCGCATGTTTAGTCAATATTAAACCTTTTAGATTGTCACTTTTAAAGTGACAAAATCCCCACCCCTGGGGCAAAATTTTAGTGACAATCCCTGACATGGGTGGGGACCCCCACCTCATGGTTTTAACTTCATGATGATGGGGAAACAATGGCAAAATGAGCGACCAAAATCCCCACCCTGGGGCTTGAAAAACGTGTCCAAACCCCCATATAAGACCTGGGGCAGGGGGAGGGGAAGCAATTGATATGCGCATTATAAAGCATCATTGAAACAGCATCAGCCTTACTGGCATTAGAAGAGAAATCACATTAGAACGGACGTGATTGGTCGCATTGGTCACATGTTGGTTGTCATGGTTGCAAAAATCATCTTCTGATTGGCTAGTAATGTGACATTATTAGCTGTTCTAATTCCAGAGAGTTGCTGAGCACTCATCATCAGTAACTGGTACCTGAGTGAGAGGGATTCCCCAATTATTTCTTTTTTAATGACATTTAAAAATTGATTTTTCTGGTTATTATTTACCTTATGTTCCCTTGCAAAAATATGTAAAAAGAGTATGACAGATATTTACTAATTTAGCATAAAACCAATTAATATTTGGACTGGTTCACAGTGCCATAGGCTTGTGTACAAATTACATGGTTTGTTTGGCCTCCATACCCACGGTCAGGAACAACAAAATCTTGGAAGGGGATGTCGGACAACTCGACCGTTGGCTGACTCGACTCGAGACAACTCGACCGTTTACCAAGTCGTAAAGGGTTACCAGCAATATTTGATGAATATTGTTGAGAATTGATTCTCACCTTTAACCCTTCTGCTGCTATAACTATCATAACCTATCAAAAAACCTAAGCCCCTCCTCTCCAACAGCTTGTGTGAGTCAACCTGTTATTTGATAGGTTTTGATAGGTAGGGTAGTTGGCTCCATTTTGGCACCGAGACAGGGAGGGTGAATTAATGGACCCCAAAGTGCTTAAATACCACTCAAAGCATAATCAGACCTAATTTAGGCTGTCGCAGCCAAGTTGAATAAATTACAAATAAAATAAAACCGTTACTACGAGAAATAATGCCAGATGTCTGCTCAAACTTATTTTGAATAGGGGTTTTAAACAACAGCCGTATTTTAATTAGGACTCCGCTTAATTGTGGCATTATTCTGTTAATGAGTTTTCTCAATTCATTGCATAAGACTAATTAATTGCTCTAACCTTACAAGATTAGGCAGACTAAAACAATAAAAAACACCTTCCTCTCCTGCTTCGTTTTTCGAGACCGCGTTTTTTGTTAATTTTTGCCAAAATAATCCATATAAAATGCAAAGGAAATAGAAGAAATATGCCATCATACATGAAGAAAATGTAAGCTTCTTTATTTCAAAATACAGACCTAATATTTTATCAATTTGTCCTTGTGACGTTCCGCGTTACCAAGGCAGTGATTAATTTCCCATCCTACTCATTTTGTACTGCATAATACATTAAGCAATTAACCCCCAATGCCCTAAAAATGGTCAGTTAATTTAATAACATTCCACGTGTCTTGTCCAACACATCAGTAAAAACACGAAAAAGCATCGAAAAAATGGTCTATTAAAAAGGGCCCGTCGATTTAGTCATAACTGTGAAATTGCCTTGATATTGCAGCTATTTTCCGAAAAATTAAATTGCTGCAAACTGCTAATTGACTGGATTGACCTGAAGTATAAAAATCAACAATTTTGCTGGCCTAACGTTTCGAACTTACATGTAAGCAAGTTCTTTCTCGAGGCAAATGAAAGGTTTTTTATAACCAATCTGTCTTTTTAACGTTCCATGATATCACGTTGTATGCTAATTGTTCCACATGACACATAAATCAATTTGCCATCGACCAAGGAAAATGGCATGTCAAAATTTGAATCGTACATAGACAATGAATATTCATCACTGCAAAATTCAGTCGGTCGAAAACTACGCCCACCCACAGAACTCTGGTAATCAAAGCAACAAAGCGTATTCATTTGCTGACAGTTTAAAAAGTTCCCCTTTATGTACGCATTATTTACGCATTATTAAGCAGCTTGTGTAAATCTCGTCTGGTACTTAGACACGTGATCTATTGATCACTGGTGCATATTGAGATGTAAATTTCGTCACCGACTAATGCTTATTGTTGCTCATCCGGGCGTTTAAGCCGTTAACAAAAGCAGTCCTTTACAACGTTGACAGATGTATTGAAAAACCACGCAAAAAACGTACAATACACTTTACCATGTTGAAGATAGAGGGTTCATTCAAAGCACCATAATGAGCACAACTGCGATGAAGTGTACTATATTGCCCCGCTCTGGAAAAAGGTATATTATGTCACAAAATATGAAAAATTAGTTTTATATATGTTTGGAAAGCCCGCAATGTGAGCTTTCATTTGGTACATGATAGAGCCCCAAAGCCCTTCCCGTTCTGGAGATATCGCGTTTTTGCATATTAATTAGTTCTATGTAGTTCAAATTGCACAACAGAAAAAACAGGCTTTGAAATAGCTAGTTCTAATACAATGCAATGGAACAATGCACTCTAAAAGGGTTATTTTTTCACTTTATTCACTGAAATCAACATTATTGTGCACCAAACCTGAAACTTTAGATATTTAAGATGTCATTAAAGACAAAAAACTAAAAATGAATTTTGACGAATAATTTCACCCTCTCAACGTTGAAAGGGCCATTACACGTAAATGCATAGCGCGAATTATATAACCTTTTTCTGGAACGGGTCACATATTTCATGCTACACTTTTAATATCAGTTAAATACATCAAATTTAAAACAATTAAATTAATAAACTGTTCATATATAAACTTAAATTTACAATATTTCAGGTCAATCCAGAACTTGTACGCCTGCCAACTCGTACACCTCCAAACTAATTCTCATCTCAACTCGTACGTCAATCAATACTTTTTGGACTCAAAATCACATTATTTTCAAGGGAGTTTTTGGAAAAACATCTCGCAACTACCCGGGCAAACAATGTTAGGCAATTTCATATGTACTTTCATATTAAATTGTTGACCTCCCAGACGGCATTCTGGTGATAAGTGCCATGTTTACTTCCCACGATAATACAAAAGATGCTATTAGTATTATGCATTGCACAGTTATCTACCAAGTAATCCAAAAACAGCCGAAGTTTCTCCAAATAAGGACCATGATGACGTCAACCAACATGTACATTGTGTACCATAGGACATCAATGTGCGATACTTACAATCACGAAGTAAACATTGTATAGATCTACAAATCTGAGGTTTATTTCATGCCACTTTTACATTTTCACTCTTGATACTTTCACTCTTGATACTTTCACTCTTGATACTTTCACTCTGGATACTTTCACTCTGGATACTTTCACTCTGGATACTTTCACTCTTGATACTTTCACTCTTGATACTTTCACTTGCAGTTTGTGTTTTGTAATTAGTATACAGAGTGAGTTTGCATATAATTACTTATATAAATGTTGAACATGTTACAAAATGGAAATGTACATTTTCATGTCACACCATTGTTAGTACTAAATCTTACGTTCAGACTGCCTTAATTTTTCGTCATTAAATAAATAATTATGCAACTTACTATATGTACTAACTAAAAGACACTCAATGCTACCAGAAAAAACTTTTTGTTATGGTTGCCAGTGTCCAAATAGCTCAGAAACAGCAAGAACAAAAAAAACATGCATGTGTGGACGTAACAGTGGACACAGTGTCCATGTTACGTCCACTCTCATGTCTGTTTTTGCTGTCTCTGCTATATTTGGACATTGACTACCATAAAGAAAGTGTTCTTGTGTTGCATAGTATATCTTTTAATTAGTACACATGGTGAATTTCCCATATTTATATTTAAAGTGTTGAAAAAAACACAAAAATGGAAATATGGACGTGTCCTGTTACGTCAAACTGGTTATGTCAAACTGACACATTTTTTTAATCATATTTTTGGTAAAATATAATTACATGATTTAAAACTTTCTAAAATATTTCCCACCCAAAGACTGATGTTACATGAAATAACTGAATCAAATGCAATAGTACTTTTAAAGATATGGATAAATGTCACACACTGTGTACAATATATTCGTCACAAACGTAAGCTAAACCTATAAAAAGTCTGATTTATTTCATCGTAAATCAACCAGTCGTGATGAGAAGGTTCATAACAACGTGGCCATATAACACCCTCACTGCTTAAGCACTAAAAAACCAGCCACAACTCCATGTGATTGTCATGCTAAGCAAACGGCTAAATACCAGTCACAAGCAGTATACATTTTGTATATTACATGGAGCTTTGGCTTATTTTATTATTAAACAAGTTTTTTTCTGCTTAAGCAAATTTTTGTGCTTAAACAGCTCTTTGAAATTAGCCCCTATTGTTAAAGCACGTCCGGTTAGTTTTAATTTCAGTGAAAAAACAAAAGAATTTGAATTTCCCCTCCCTGTTTTACAGACGGCCCGTCCTGGACTGCATTAACCCTAACGTCCTAGGCATTCACTTGGGTTACAGTACACTGTACTACAAAATACAACTCAATTCTCATAGGCCTGTGTAGTAAAAGTACTGCATACTACAGTTTACTCAAGTAGTATTTTGTAATATTCGGTGAGGTTAGGGTTAACAGATTCAACTGGATAAATTAGTGTCAGTGTGCTTTCCAGTTTTCATGTCAAACTGTGTTGTGCCCTGGTGTTTGTCCTTCGTCTGACTAGAGGCAGTTTAATTTCCCCCCAATCATTCAGTAATGAAGAAAAAACATCAGGTGGGTTCGTGTGATGTTGAATATTGAATAGAAACTTGGCACCAAGTGCTCTTGTAGGGACTGATGTATTTTGAATGTGGTGGTGAATATTTAACATCATTTTGGATAGAGAATTTGTGGAATGCATGATTTTCACCATCACAGAACACTAGGCAGTGAAGACAAGGCACAGATTTCCAGGTAATTGGGTTGTCCTTTGGAAGGTTTTCCCCCTCTTAAAATATGAGACAAATTGTTGACCTTAAATTCATGGACAATGGACAATTCATTTGCCTGTAAAATCTCCACGGCAACATTTGGATTCATACACCGCTGCGTGTGTGTCTCTAAGGTCTATTCAGGCTTACCGTCTGAATTCACTGTTTCATTTGCTATACATATCTCAGACATGCATTTATGCACATGCTACCGTGAATCGTCCTTCGCAGCTGCATTATCTGTTTTTTAACCCTAACCATCCCTAACCTGCCAAAATCAAACACCCCATTGTGTTGAATTTTGTGTGATTGGGTACTGTAGAGCCTTGGCACCATCACTTTGCATGGGACTTCATGCCCTGATTTTGTCTAAGTACAAAGAATGTGCCATTGGTTTACTACACAGTGTTGGAGTTTGTGTGATTAGGGAAGGATTCTAGTAAAAAGGCTTGGGCTGTTAGGGTTAATTAATATACATGTAATGTAAAAATGTACATACATTTGTACATATATGTTAAGTGCTTGTCTTACCCGGATCTCATCTTAACCGAACTCATATAACCCTAACTCTGCTGAATGCAACAGAATGCACCAATGGTAAAAAGTTGTTGCATTTAGCAGTCAAGGCATGTCTCCTGGTCTGATGCATTCTTTTGTATTTAGTATTATACATGTATAAGCCTCCAGCAACAAGGCTGGTACAGATGAGTTCACTGCACAGTGCAACATTGCATTTGGCAGGGTTCTTATTTCAGCTGTGTTGCATTCTGTTGCATTTGGCAGGGTGCTCAGAGAATACCTCGTGGGGGTTAGGGTTAATGAGGTTCGACTGTAAACTGAATGAAACTAAGATGGAAAGAGGTGGAGAAAAAGTGACATAAACCTTGATTTGTCAATATTAAAAAGTGCTTCAAGTTGAAACAGGATTTGTTGTTTTGTCCTTCCCGATATTTATCACTATTATTCAGAAAATCAATGAAATAAAAACTGTTTGATAGTGTGTGTCATTCTCTATTATAATCCGTTTAAATCTTCCTGGGGTCTTCAAAATTGAAAGTTTTATGACCGTTTTTAACAGTTGGTAGGCTAAAAATGAGTCCATTTATAGCCCATACATTGGAAGTCACCCTACCACACTTCTGTTTCAAAAAATTACTAAAATTGTTAGTTTGTAGGGAGTGCAAAGCCACATAAATCAATACCTAACACGATCTAACACAGAAACTGCAAACTTTTCCCCCTATACTGCACACACATTTCTGACTGAAGTGCCAAGTGTTTCAAAACACAAATGGATGGTTATTTTCCCAAGATTTTGCTTTGGGGTCAAAGGTCAAAGTGGTGTATCTGAAGGTAATGGCGACCTACTTTTGACAACTTTGACAACATCGTTGATTAGATCATGAAATTCTCATTATTTTGATAACAAATTGGCATCTATTCGGTGAAAAATGAAAGGGTTGTGCTGTATTTTTACTAAAAGGGTAGTGTTTTAGCTAAATTTGTCAATTGTTTGTAATCTCCGCCCTGACCACATGGAAAGGCGGATCGTGCCAAAAATGGGCATGTCTTCATTACTCATCAATACCTACAAGTACAGCAAATTTTTATCAAAATCGGAAGACCCAAGGTCAAAAGGTGCGTTGGTCTGACATAGAATGATCCAAATCCAACCTGCTCATTAGGGCCACTTGTCTATTATGGCCAATTGTTTGTTCCATGGATAGCGACTAATTCTTTGACAAGTTCTTCATCTTAATCATTGTTGGAGCTGTTCAATTAATTCACTATTAAATTACCTGTCATTCTTTGTTTGTTTTTGTTTTTCAGGCAAGGCTCTGACCCTCTGGATATTAGGACATTTTCGAGTACCAGCGAGCAACTATTGTATTTATATAACAAGGCATTATCCGCTCCTTGGACACCAAATAGCAAGAATGTGGCTTCGTTCAGGTGAGATAAAGTTGTTTTAAACCTAACCCTGCCAGACGCAGCACAGTGCATCTGTGCGGATAGCTCCACTCTGCTGGACTCTGCACACAAGTCAATGTGACAAAGTATGCAATCTGATGCGTCTGGCAGGGTTTCTAGCAAACATGCCCTGGAGGGTTAGGGTTAAGGTAGGATACATTGGAAACATTTTTTACCAAAAACAGTTTTCGTCCATAGATGTGACGTTTGTCATTTTGATGTGACGTTTTGTCAACTTAATTTTCCACGGTTTTCAACTGTTTTCTTTGATTCTGAATGAGTACATCAAAAGAACTAGAAAAAAATCTAAATAGATTTTTAAAAATATATATTTTCATGACAAATACCAATTTTTAGTGTATCCTTCAAATGTTGGGCTGGTGTATGGGGAATTTTGGATGCATAGACCAATCATCCAAGGGGTCGACGTGTGGTGTGGGCTTTCAGTCTGCCTGATCCCGTGAGTTTCCCCAGAATATCATTACGGGTTTTCAATTTTTCATCCATCTTTTGAAACTGAACATTCCTTCATCTTAACCACAGGTTCTTGGTACACTTTTGAGAATCCTTGTTTTTGGTCTTTATATGAAATACTCTTGTTGAAATCGAATGCATTTTTTTTCTTCATACTTTTGTTCCTCTGGCAGGGATGTGTTCTTCAGAGGAACCAAAAACATGACGATCCAAGACGAACTGATCCTCACTCATCAGAACGTCAAGTTGGGTGACAGTCTTCCGTACACCTTCAACATGATGAGTAAGGACGGGGTCAAATATTTCTTCAACATCACTCAGGAGATACTGGGCCAAATCCCACAGGTAGGCCTATGTTCTCAAAGTTTATGCACAACAGTAAAAAAAATAGGTGGACAAATGCCTCGGAGGCCGCCCAATTGGGTTACAAAAAACGTTTGTCCCACAATAAGCCAGTTCGGTATTTCAACTGAGTATGTGCACAATGGCATTTTATCCCGAATGACGCGCGTGACCTAACGCGCATATGTGAACGCAAAAGGTGGTCCCGAATAACCTTTGACCTTTGAGATACCGAACTGGCTTATTGCTATGGTTGGAGAGATCACTTTAAAATATAATATACAAATGTACACGACCATCCCTTGAGAATGCGACGTTTGTCTAAAAATCATTGTTGAAAATAATTTTGGGGACGCCAGTTTGGATCGGAAAAGATGAGACCTTTGGAATTTATAGTAGAGTGGTGTCCTTGGTGCACTATGTACGGCGCCAGTCTGAATGTTGATGCTTCGCTGTTTACTAATTTCTCCATAAATAGGCTATTACACATCAAATTATGGCAGAATGTTTACATTCAGACCTCGGAAATGGTTTAGGTAACTACGCGAAGAGATTAAATTTGGGGGAGTGCAGTGCTGTGTGCACCTTTAACCCTAACTACCCCAAGCCTTGCAAACTCCAACAGCAGATTTTGTCAAGTTTTGATGGGTTCAGGACTGTAGCGCCTTGGCACAATTACTTTACACAGAGCTATGATGCCCCAAGTCCAAAGAATGTGTCCCATAGGTATACTGCACAGTGTTGGATTTTGACGGGTTGAGGAAGCCTCCTAGTAAAAATGCCTAGGGGGTTAGGGTTAAGGTTAACTTAGTGTATGGGCGTAGGCATAATCCGCTTGTGGCAATGCCAAGTGAATCGGGTTCGTAATGCACAAATGTATCTCGGACTTCTGATTGGGCAACTTTCCGTAATTAATTCAGATCCTGATTTTGTTGCAGGAGTTGCCGCTATCACGGAAAAAATTTCGACGGTGCAGTGTCGTCGGCAACAGCGGGATTCTCCATAAAAGCAAGTGCGGGAAGGAGATTGACAGCTCAGACTTCGTGTTCAGGTTCGGCATTGAAACTGATATATCCGTGTCAACCTCGCTCCCAATCAATCAGTCGGATCGTCAGCCGTTCCGGCCCCTGGCTCTCAAGTTCCTGTCTGCTCCGCAAAATGTTGCACACAGAATGCTATGTTTTATAGCCACAGTATAACATCTTATTCGACTATGTGAACAAGTCGGACCAGAACAGTCTTTGGGCCTGTTTGTTTCACACGAATCCCGATCGCGATCAGTGATCTGTATGTTGGTTCACACACACCAGATTCCGCCTAATGGATGGAGCGAACCAGCGGCTGGATCACTGATCGCGATCCGAATTCGTGTGAAACAAACAGGCCCATAGGCGACCACAGGTTGATTCCGCCTAGTATTCATGATAGGTTACCAGGAAACATCGATCAAGTGTCAAGAATTCCATGTCGAGACTGGTACCCTGCAAGCTGGGTACCCGTGCTCAAGTCTAATTCCCAGTTCATGCAATCCGCTGTGCTCATGCATGGGCGACCGTAGCAAAAACAATTGTAAGTGCATTGGTTGCGTACCTTCTGAAATATATGCCACCAGTCTGAATCTGGACGAGTATTTTGGTTTGACATTAAAGTTAGCAAACCAACCAAAGTGATGACATTTTTGCCTTTTTTAATAAGAAATGAATACAATTGAATAAAGGTATATCTCTGGCATAGCCTCGTGACTGACCTTGTTAATGTTGAACTTTGACCCGACAGGGCAAATATTCCTCCGATCCAGCCCTTTGCTGCAGACGCCGGATGGAAGTCCAACCTATCGACGATGAATCCAAGCGTTGCCATTAAAAGGTAGCCGTGTGTCTGGTGTGTGATGCATGCTGAGTTTGTACCTGCATTACAGTCTCGTGTTTGCATACACGCGCAATGGAGGATGGCTTGACGAAAAGTCTAATTGCACATGCGCATTTGTGTGGGTACAAACTCGTTACAGGGACAAACTAATATCAGGACGTGGTCGGGGTTGGTATCAATGGATAACCTGCACGAAAGGAGTGCCGGTGTCATATGAAAATCCGACTCCCGTAAATATCCGACTCCTCTTCCCTGTTATTGGGTAAACCCTCTCACGTGACCGGCCACTCTCCCATTTGTCGATATTATCGTTCACTTTTCATGTGCAAGACTATAGTGTTTCATAGTGACAATATTTCATGCTACACCGGTGTAGCGTGAATTTCAGTCACTATGAAATACGGGCTCATTGGTGGTACTGCGCATGCCCAAGTAAAGATAATTAGGCGAGTGGCTGGTCACGTGGGAAGGTTTAACCAATAATAGGGAAAAGGAGTCTGATTTTCATGGGAGTCGGATATTCATATGACTAAGGTACTAGCAGTATAGGGCGAGTTTGATCAAGAAATTAAGTTAACTATATTGTTCACGATTGTTGGGCTATTAAACTGTACGTGCCCAAAAACGTCTGGGGCAAATTTCATGGGAGAAGCTTAGCACAAAAGTTTGCTTAGCACAAAAAAGTCTTGGTCTCACAACAACCAGAGGTTTTACACTCAACGTTTCGACCAGTATGCTCCGACTGTCGTCAGGAGACTGTCTAGACTAAAGGGAAAAATCCTTTGTTGAACAAATTTGTCTTTTGGGCAGATACAACCGCCTCAAGAAGGAAGACGACCATGAGGAGTTTGCCCGAGGCATGGGGGAATACAACGGGATCATCTGGCTGCCCTGCGTCGGCTCGGTTAAGATGGTGGACATCTGCTTACTCGCCAAGCAGTCCATAGACTCCCACGGTGGGGGGAACCCAACGACTGTCATCTCCAACCCACTCCACTACATGGCTGTGCAGTACTTCTGGAATAACAGGAACCTGACTCATTTTATATCCACGGGTGAGTTCACAGCGCCCTCTTTCGTTTGCCTTGTAATGCTAGTCATGAATGGACCACCCAACTTAAAAATATTGCCATGAACACCAACGGCAATACCTTAACTCTGAAAATAAATCTGGATAAAAAATAGTATACTATTAATATTAGTGACTAAATAACACTTTAAAATCAAGAATTGCAAGTACAGTGGAACGCCGCTCTACCGAACACCGCTATATCGAACATTCGGCTATACCGAACACCATCCTTTGTTCCCAAATTTTGTGTACAAAATGTACCGAACATTGTTGTTGAAAAAAAGGCAACTAACGGATTAAAAAAATGTACCAGGTATTTGGGCTGTTTGTAATTCCCAAACGGCAGCAGCTTTCAAAGAGTGACAGGCAGCTATTATTTCCCCAGGGAATAGAAGGGAAAAGCCAACTGTTGCTTTAGAATTCGGTAAGTTTAGAAAGTATGAACATGTAATTACATGATTCAATGGCTGGCACATGTTCAAAGTCGTCCTTAAGTAACCGGCGGCTGAAAATCGCTTTACCGAACGATCGCTATACCGAACAAAATCTGTGTATCCCGCGATGTTCGTTATAGCGACGTTCCACTGTACTTGTCCAATTCCTGCTGAAATTGTAGATAGCCTGCAGCAAAGACTATACCTAAAAACTCCTACTAAAATAAAAAGCAGCATGAAAGCGTTTATTTTGAAAACAAAAATTGTTTTCAACCCATAGCCAGATTGGGTCATATTCAATGTCTGTGGCCGTGTCCCAAATGCATGTTTTCCGTCTACTTCTGTTCTTCACCACAGCACGACAATAACTAATTTATGATGTCACTCCTGTGGTCATGAATATGTAATTTTACAAAAGCGTACAACCCAAGAGATTACTTTATTGAGACAAACGCCTTCGGAATGGCAAATGAAATGTTATTAAATTGGATGTACAAAAAATACGGTGTGGCACTCTCAGTTTGTGTTGTTTCACTTTCGGGACATTATAGTCTCGTTCACCAAATCATTCTCTTGTTTCTATTTTTGCTTTTATTTTGCCAATTCTTTCTAGGTTTCTACGTGACCCACCTGTCGTTAGCCATGTGCGACGAGACGCATTTGTACGGCTTCTGGCCCTTCGATACCATGGTAGAAGACAGCGACGTGGACGCGAACGGCAACGTCGTGTCCTTCAGACAGCGCCAAGTCCGCTACCACTACTTTGACAATTTACCGAGAACCGTGAACGGCGCCCACTCCATGCAGCACGAGTTCGGTGTCCTCGTGCAGATGCACAAGCTCGGAATGCTCAAGATGCATGTTAATAGCTGCCAAGAATGACCGTCCCACGTATTAACCAGTCTTTCGGTGCCCCTCCTCGCAAACGATGTCTAAAGTGTAACCTTCACCCGCAGCAGGGTACCAGCGCCCTCTGCCGTCGGAAACGTGGCTGTAGTCTTGCACACAGTGCGCATGGCTGTAACAGCTAACGTGGCAGGCCGGTCGTTCTGGGTGGTGAACATGATGCCAGCAACACCATTTTTTGACGGTGCAGAAGAACAAAAATGCTTTTCCATCCCGTATGACGACTGGGACCGGTGTAATGGAGTTTCATGTTCACCGGATATTCTGTCCGACCGGAAAGTTGGAATGCTCCTGGGACAAGGAATTTTGTCTGGCGATGTTGCACCAGATAATAGTGTGTTTGGTATTTTGTGACTGCCTATATATATAGACAATTAGACAAATGTCTGTTTTACAGCCCAAGTCCCCCATAAAGCGTTTTTCTTAACCAAAGTTTTATCCACTTTGGTTATTATACGACATATTCTGTAATTTCATGTTTCAAGTTTGATATATTTAAATGTACTTTGGTTTATATATTTAAGTGTGCTTTTAATACAGCGACAGCAGTTTTAGGATTGTGTTAATTGTGCTTTTAAAGTGTTTATATTGTTATACATGTATATCACTGTCAGTAAGTTTTAACGCGTTTTATATCTGCTTATAAGCAAAACACAGGGTGGGATTTTAAAGAAATGTCCAGTGTGGAGAAACTTATTTATGTGAACGTTTGGTTTTTGTTTTTAAGGCTGAAATGTTGATGAAGCAATTGACACTGCGTGCTCCAAAGAGGTCTTAACTTTTTCCCCCCAATAAATCCTTCCTACAGTATACGGTACTTAAAGTTGTAAATATCCGAGCTCTGTCTGACAAACTTGGCAGTTGTCTTCCTAAAATGTTGTTGTGCGCTATGCACAAAGATATTGGTGTGCATTCTTTCTGTAAAAATTAGGAGCGCCGGCTCTCCTAATCGAAAATTTGAACTTTGAGTTGTGTGGTTCCGAGAAAGAAACCGGTTGATTTTAACTCAACGTTTCGAACAGTATGCTCTGTTCGTCATCGGGAGACTGATGACGAACAACTGGTTCTTCTCACAACCACACAACTCAAAAAAGGATAAAATTTCACATATTACCGCAAACCTTGCATACTTTGTTCAGGCCTACCATGCAAACCTACATGTCTCATTCACTTGATATTAGTACATGTAACTTGAAATGTAGTTCAATGAAAACGGGTTGGATGAAATGGCTTGCAATGAATTAATGTTATGTCTTTCCAATACCCACATGGGCTGAATGTATTATTACTAGTGACTAGATGATATAACAGGCTCTACAACCTATGACATACAGGGTGATTTTTTATTTTTTTCATTAAACCGTCCAGTCCAGACTTATGCATGTGATTTAAAGATGCCGTCTGTGCTTTTTTGGGGTGTGGCATCCCGAAAAGTGATATTTTTGGAGAATCATGTAGGGTCAAATTACCTCTCTAACGGAAATTTAGTTCTACTTAATGTAATTAGTATTGTCTATAATTATTTCCAAGACTGCTTGTTGACATTATAGTCATTGGCGGTTGTGGATTAAGTCATAACATTCCACTCTTAACCAATCACAGAACAGTGTACTAAAACGAAGAAGTGGCTGGCGACCTGTTTGTGCTCAGCTAAACTGGTGCTTCTCCGTAGAAAAGCCGACATTTGTCAATTAGGACAGAGACCTCCATTTTTATTGTAATTTGTACAGTTTTGGTGCAGTGGATAAATTCACTTTATTTATTTCACAAAGAAACGACCCGTCGCCAAAGAGCTGAAATTTTTAAGATGTTAATAATTGGAATCAAATTTCACAATGCATGTCCAAAGTTGAATTTTTATTAAAAATTTTTTTTTTTAAAGGCATCTCATGATTGAAACTTGGGTGTTGGGATCGGGGTTGGAGAAATCAGACGAAATCCCTTTCGGATTCCGGAACTTAATGTACTTTCATATGAGTTATCTTTCTGTGGCAGGATATTTTTGTGAAGTTTGTCTTAAAATGGATGTTTGATAATAAATATTGCTGAAATTAAAATCAAATTGGATTTAATTACAATCTTCCGTATAGCTGAAAACCAGTCAGTAGCAATATAACATCACATCGAAACCCTCCTGGGCATTTTGGCTAGAACCCTGCCAGACGCATCAGATTGCACACAAGTCAATGTGACCTTTTTATAGCTCCATGATGTGACAAAGTATGCAGAGTCCAGCAAAGTGGAGTTGTCGGCACATATACATATGAAAGTACATACATGTACTGTAAATGCATCTAATAATATTAATTGAAAACCGTTCAACGCCTTGTTTTGAACGAAGGCTTTAAAATGAATGTGTATTAATTATTGTGTTTTGTTTAAAGTTGAACAAAATCGAGGGCGAACAACAGAACTTTTTAACGCGATGTTTTGAAAGAAGTCTGTAAAAGTCATGTTTATTAATCAGTGTATTATATTCGAATTGTGAGTGTTCTTTTGGCTAAGTACTGTAAAAATATTTGTAATCAGTTTCTTGAAGTTATGAAATTCAATAAAGAGATAGATGTTTGGAATGAACTTGAGATATACTTGGGCTATTTCATCACTGCAGTAAAGAGGTACACAAAATCAACAGAATTTCAAGTACTGCTTGTCAAAAACTTTCTGCCGTTAACTCTGCACGAGACGAACACTTTATATCCGATACACGATTTCCGCCAACTGATGATAAAGACAGACGTGTATAAATTTCTTGCATGATTGAGCTATAGGGGAAATCTATTCAGTGTAACTAGATGATCCCCACATCCCCTCCCCAGTCTACGATCTTGCTGTACATGTATACAATATCTATACCCAGCACGATATGGGGCAGAGGGGTACCCCCCCCCCCCCCCCACCCCCTTTGTCCCTATACCCTATACATGCACACTCTCCAGACTATTGTTACCTAACACATCCCCCCCTAGACCTCTGAAAAGAATTCCTGAGATTCCGGGAACACAATGACCAACACATAAGAGGGGGGTTCCCTCTGCCCCATATTGTGCATCATATGTCAATATCACTGTAAGGGGACCCCATTGGAAATACGTTGAAAAACTTTCATGGGCTATCCCTGGTATTACCATGTTTTTAATGTATTGTAGTAATTGTTTGTTTGTACATATATATACATTTATATTTATATTTGTCTATATGGTAATACCGAATAAAATCAAATCAAAATCGAATGGAACACTTTTGAGACGCTGGTGGCAGCATAAATACAGATCCTTTTTGCTAGTTCTGAGCATGCGCGCGTAGTAATAAGCATGTGTACGACTGGTGAGAATAATGGAAGAAACGGTTATGACTGCTAATATTTGAAACGTAATACATCTTTTTAGTAGAATGTCATTGGAAAAATTAATTAGCAAATTATAACAGGAAATGTAACAAATGCAAATATTTTTGATTTGTTCGTACGCAATGCTATGGAGACGCAACTATATGTGCCCTCTAATGACGTCATGCTTATGTCATGAATATGAAATTTTGCATAACAATAGAAAAACTCGAAATTACTCGCTACAAAAGACCATTGAATTTGCAGTTACGTGAAATAACTCTTCCCCCTCATGTATTCATACCACAAACATTCTATTGCACGATGATTCATTTTATATTTCTCCATGATTATATATCATACGCGTTTATACAACGCCTGAATAAATCCCCGCCATCCGATTGGTGGATCGTCGATCACGTGCACTGAATTATTCGTCCCATCGCACGGCGCGAAGTTACATCGCACGGTAGGGGCGTGCGATGTAACTTCCCTAATTTCACGGTCACTGTTGGTGCCGCTACAACAGACTGGTTTCCGATCCCTCCATTGTCCTTCGGACATCAAATGTATATTATATACATATGGGGACCGGGAACCAGTCTAGGCTGCCATTCACACAAAATGGCGGACGGTGTTACCGAACCTCGGTTTGTTCTCGTAACAGACGACGAAATATTGGAACTCGTGTAGGCGATGCTGACGCTGCTAACACAAAGAGACAAATTAAATATGCAGTCAAACGATTAGAGGAATTTGCAAGACAGGAACAACAATTAAAGCTTTAACTGATTCGGAACTGGACCACTTTTTGTTGTGGTTTTATGCGGGACTGAGAAGGTAAACGGCACGTTGTATGTGCACAAAGAAATCCATGAATGCAATCTGTCGATGATTTATTCAGGCGTTGTATAAAACAAATAATGAATGTTTTACATTCATGCAATGGTAAGAATAATTTCATTCGGTGACAGATGGAATGTCCCATTCCCATAATCACCTAGGATCCGTTTTCCGCAGTTTATTATTAACGGCTTGTGGACATCAATGACGTATGACGCAAGTGTGCGTCTGTCACCACCTTGCTTTTAATGACA
Source organism: Hippasteria phrygiana (assembly GCA_037893225.1). NCBI lineage: Eukaryota > Metazoa > Echinodermata > Asteroidea > Valvatida > Goniasteridae > Hippasteria > Hippasteria phrygiana. Next base: position 17,589 of record JAZGUH010001249.1, read on the forward strand.
AGTTTCTCAGAACGCACAATGTTTGTTGCAATTAATCAGTGTCCGTAACACAAGTATCTCGCGTGGGCGCGAGGCCAATCTTCGTCTCGCGGGAGTCCCCATAGTGGTATGTGTAAAATCTCTCATTTCGACGAAGCGGTACATACAGAAAACCTCGTCTCCGGGGTTTTCTTTCACCCTGGAAGGAAAAGTACTTCGTCTAATTCCACAATAACTCGTAATTTTCTTTTTAAATTGCAGGTGCACACGATATAAGTGGATGGAAAATTCTTCAGAAATGTCAAATGGTTCTGTCACCAAAGCCTCATCAAAAGCTCCTTCATCCATCCGTTTTCGCGGGTGTGTGGCACCCTAAAGCAGACGTCCATTTTAAGTGAGCTTGTCTGCACCAGATTGGACAGGTTCACGATTTGCCTTCCCTGCATAGCGATTTTTTTCGAAGTCCAGAATTGCCAGAGTGTTTCTGTGTACTTGGCAATGTGAGCTGCAAGACAGGTTCTCAGACTTGTTTTCCCTTGAAGTAAATCCTCCACACCACAATTACTAGAAAGAAATATAACAGGGCAGAGGATTCGAACCCAGGCCTCTGTGCTCCAAAGCCTCACGCTTTTAATACCAATAGGCCTATTGCCACAACTGCAAAAAAAATTGTCTGAAGACGACACTATAGCGCCCTCGTGTGGTGCTTATTATATCAGTTAACTTAATCATGAATATGCATGATGGCAATTCTGGGCTGCGTTCCACTCACGGCACGCGAACAAGGCAAACGTTCACCAACGTTCGGCAATTTTTTTTCACATCCATTGAGAAATTGTGCGTATAGTTGGCAAACGTTTAATTGTTCGCGTGAGTGGAACGCAACTCAGGTCTAAGGGAAAAATGGCTTCCTGGTATTATGGTGGGCGCAAAAGCCCTCAGTAGAAATAACGACGTTACACTCTATTAACACGTTCGCCCATGGCTTTTCGACGAAATGTACATTGTAAGGATTATTGTTTACTTGGTATTCGGGAGGCTGAATGAAACCATTGTTGTTTCTTATGAGTCTGAAAAACGTAGACTTGGTGTTTGTCGAAAAACACATGCAGAAATTGATATGATCCCAACTTGTACTGACATGCATACCTTGATATCACAGCGCGCTGTTCCGTCCCCACCTTAGCAAGATAAACACCACAGTGTGACGTCATTTATACTGAAAAATGGGCGTGGATTCCAGGGGATCGGGATATATAAACCCCCAGTTTTTGACAGGGAGTGGGTGGGCCATAGGATCACACCCCTCCCCCGAGATTTCTGTTTTCGAAAAGACGGGAAAAGGTAAATTTAATAGAAAAGGGCAGGACTCAAAACGGAAAATGTAAATACACGTAAACACCCAAGTAGAATTGCCGAATGAAGGTTACAATGCGCGGTTGCGGGAATATGTAGGCTACGTGTACATTTATATGGACAAAACTAATACACAGCGATGTAAAAAAACAACACCAGCCAGTGTTAGAAAATGTCCGACCCTCCCCCCCTCCCTTATCATCCCCCACTTGTAGTCTCGAATCTACGCCCCTGATACTGAGGGCTATGGAGAATACAGAATGGTCTACCCAAACAAAACAGCGCGCTCATTATTCTGTCCACCGCATCTCAAGAAGAGGGGTCGCTAATGCATGCAACATTTTTATGGAAGTATAAGTATCATCTACTATACAGCACTGAACTGGACTCATGTGCAGTGCACCTAATTATAATTTCCACGATGTTTGTATCAGTATCAGTGTGGTGGTAGCGTACCGGTATTCATACTCACACGCCACCGATCCGAGGGAGAGGTTGCGCCAACAGGTAGCGACACACGAGCAAGGCTGGAGAGTATAATATCTCGCCCATATGGTTCTTGGTTTATTGCGAGGAATAGGGATACAGTTTTGACACTTCTGCTACAACGGTTGATCCTTAACGTTGTTGGAAGATGGCACTGCGTCTTGCTTTTATGATTCTTGTCGGACTGCCGGAGATCCTAGGAGACAGCGTGGTCTGTGAGTATGCTCATCCATTTTAAGGAACTCGTGCGATTTTCAAAGCCATTTTGGGATCAAGGAAAGCATATTTGATAGAAATATTGGAATGTTAAAAAAAAAAGCAAAGCGTTACGATTTTGCCAAACAACAGTAGACCTATACGGCGCGGCACGGGTGATGCCTTTATTGCATTTTCTAAACTCTGGTGCAAATTTGAGGGCAACGATTTTTAACCGATAAAACGGCAAGGGGTACCTTGCCGGATTTTTTGGGGCCGAAAAAAGTTGCCTTCAAATTTGCATCAGAGATAGAGAATGAGATGGAGACATTAGCCGTGCCGTGCAATATACAGTTGTTTGGCAAAAACCGACAGAAACGGCATATGAAATGTTTGCCGTTTCCGTTTTTTTCGGTCGAAAAGAAAAGTTGCTTGAATTTACACCGGAGATCGAGAATGGAATGGAAACATCAGCCGTGCCGTGAATATGCTGTTTGGCAAAATTCGACCAAAACGGCATGGGGAACGGTTTGCCGTTTCCGGTTTTTTTTCGGACGAAAAAAAGTTGCCCTCAAACTTACACCGGAGATAGAAAATGGAATAGAGACATCAGCCGTGCCGTACAATATGCTGTTGTTTAGAGAAAAATCGGCTGAGCTGAAACGGCAAGGAGAACGGTTCGCTCTGCTCACTGCGTGCTCCCTGTTCGGCTCTGTTTAAATGAGGTTTTCAATGTATCCCGAAAAACAGTTTCAAGGAAAAAAGCACTGCAACCTTCGAAATACCGTATATACGGGTGCTCTACTATACTGAGCTATCTTGCTCTATGTTGGCGGTGTCCCGAATTGTCAGTGTCTTTGCTCGGGGGGGGGGGGGGGGGGGGCGGATGTTTAAAAGTCGTAAGTCTTGTGGTTTGTTTGATGAAACTGATTTTGTGATATTTGGAGCTAAACCTTGTGTTTTCACATATTTTTCGCCAAAATCTTGTCCCAGAAAATGCCACGAAAAGTTCAGGAGGTTTTTAACACATCTAAAATAGAATTCACTGATTAGCAATCCGATGTTCTGAAATTATGGGTCAACTTCAGCAAAACTGGCAAGAGTATAGTTTTTGTTTTAATAATTTGTTTGGCCCACAATTATGGTTCCAGAAAATCCTCCAACACAACTTGAAAAATAATAATCATTTGTGGGTTTTCGGGTTTAATACATTTAATTTATGTTAACTAAAATATGAGGTTGGAGAAAAAACTTTACACGCACAGTCTTACCAGCACCTCTCTCCATAGGGAGAGAGGGGGGCTGGATGTTACAGGGGGGGGGGGGGGGGGCGCTCACAGTATTTTTCTTAATAATACTATTATTTTCTGCGTTTGCGAAATTTACAGGGGGGAGGGGGCGACAATATTTTATGGGTGTGAGTCTATGGGTGTGAGTCTAACCAACTTTTTCCTATCCCAAATGGAGAGTAATTGCCTTTTACAAGTTACACTTTCATGTAACGCTTTCCAGCATTTCTCTACAGATTGTGATGTTTGTTTTAGCTCGAGGACAGAACTATGAATAGCAAGGACACACATAATCTTGAAAATGACAGCGTACCACACGACGTTACTTTAATTACCAAACTTTTAGAAGAAACACAATATTTGTCTTGGAGGCGGAAACGCGTTCGTCATAAGACTGCTACTGTGGGAAAGACCATGAAAAGTAGAATGCTGTAGTACACGACCTTGAAAATGCGCCATTTGTCTGAAAATCGTTGACGAAAAGCTACGCGTACTATGGTCGTTTCCAATGGTCGGACTAGTCCGAACCAGACTTCTGTTCTCGAAAGTATTTTCGTCATGAATATTGAGACAAATTTATGGCGCGTTTTGAAGGGATGGTATGGTACATTATTGTGTTTTATTTTTGAATGATCTTTCCAAGAATGGAAATTTAGAACAAGCGCTTTTTGTATAGACCAATTGGGTGCCTCCACGGCAAAATTAAGTCGGCGAATTTATTTTTTAGAAAGTTGTAAATAATCTACCTTTTCTGTTTTAATTTCAGTGGTGACACCAATGGATGGTCTAGAACAAAGTCCTTATAGTCCAGACGCCATCTGTTGCTCGTTGGCATGTGCTACTTGCCCTCAAGTAGAAACTAGCAACTTCAATGACAAACCGACAGACGAAAGCCCCATTTGTAAGTGCGACTCTCTCTGTATCGATTACGACGACTGCTGTCCCGGTTATTCGGATCGGTGCCCGCTCAGTTCTTCGGGCCGTTCAGCACATCATCACAACGATTCTAGAGTGAGGTTGCAGTGTGTACGAACGTCACACGCAGAGAAACGGTTGTACCAAGACAAACATGGTTTCTACATGATGACAAATTGCCCCGGACCTAAAACCTGGGGAGAGATCGGTACGCTCTGCCGGGCTCTGTCAAATTTTACCAAGACCTCCAAACAAAAACTCATGGAAACGCAACCAGTTGCTAGCAACCTGACTGGGCTGCACTACAAGAACATTTACTGCGCGCTGTGTAACGGAGTACCGGCTGATAGTCTGGTTCCATGGATCACGTTGTCAAGCACTGAAATCAATCAATCCGCTGAAGTGTACAGCCAGTATTGGTTTCGACCCCCTAGCGCGACCTCTCTCGTCAACCTCACGCGCCCTCGTGCCTGCATCACTGGAGTTATTATCTCCAATCCTGCTTCACAGAACACATCGATTGCGAGAGCGTGCTATAGTGTCGCAAACGATTTGAGCCCCGGAATATGCCTGTTCTGCGACCAAACAGTAAACATGTGTGGCTTTGTCTGGTCCGATACAGCGAGTTTCAAGATTCCATTTAACTTTCCATCGTTCGTTGAGCGAACAGTGAACCGCTATACTCGGCCAATCTCATGTCCAAACCGATTTGTCTTCGATCTGAAACGGCAGCGATGCGTTCGTCTTCCGGTCTCTACAGCTAGAGATGATGCCTTTCCCTGTAAACTCGAGCCTCGAGAGCTCAATGCCATCTGGATGCGTCTGCAGATTTCCCACCTTGGCGACGCATTTTCGAAGGAGGTTCTTCGCGAAGACGTGAAGTCGGCTTTCCTTGTAGACCCCAGCACCTCCGACCCGAGTGTACAGTTTCTCTCGACGCAGCGAGACTGGAACCCATTGAATTTCCATCCGGAGTCCAAATCTCGCGAGAACCCTGACGATAACGAAGCCATGGCATTGAAAGTCCACTTTAGCGGTCACGCTCACGTAGGCTTGAAAGTAACGAGCGAGAAATCACTGAGCGCCGTAACTGAAGACCTGTTGGCCAATCAAGCAAATCGTTCGTACGTGGTGTCAGGAGTAGAATACCTGATACCATGTGGAAACTACACTCTTGACCAATGCATTGCTCACGTGCCAGATGCTTTTGATATTGATACTGATGAAATGACAATGAATGGTACCTTGATTCACGCGGGTAGCAGCATGGCGGAATCTGACAAATTACTGAGGAGAATTCATTTCTCTCGGAATGGTACCTTTGATTCAGCCCTCTTCAATACATCCCAGCTGTTTATCTGCAACAGCAAAGAGTTATTCAGTTTGGAACGCGCACAGCAGCTTCTGTACGTAATCGGTACCATGGTTTCACTGGCGGGGCTTCTGTTGACATTTATCACTTACTCTATTTTGCCTGGTCTGAGTACAGTCCCAGGGATAGGCACTATGAACCTGGTAGCAGCGACATTCTTGGCTCAGCTTGGGCTCCTAGTAAGCGACCAGTTAAGCCCGGTCCATCCCGCTATCTGTACAGCACTGGCGGTGCTCCTGCATCACGTGTGGCTTGCATCCTTCCTCTGGACCTCCTGCCTCGCCCTGGGCCTGAGCCGCACGCTGGGCAACCCGACCGGTACGAGGCGGCGACCAGACAGCGGGGCGCAGACTATGAAGCTCAACGCCCTCTACGGCTGGGGCGGGCCAGTGCCTATCGTCGCCACCTGCTTGATTCTCCACTTCGCTGGTCACCAGAACCGGGCACTCCTGGTCTACGGGGCCGACGGCACATGCTGGATTCAGCCCCAGGAGGCAAACTTGGTCGCTTTCGGAATACCAGTGATGGCGTCCCTTCTTGCAAACATGGGCATGTTCGTGAAGGCTGTAAGAGGGGTACGAGCATCCAAGCAGGCTACTAAATGTTTAAAGACGCAAGTCTCCTTCTTCCAGCGTGCGAAGCTGGAACTGACCATTTATGTCAAGGTAAGAACAACATATTTCCTTCCTCCCTGCTTTAGATCACCGTGGGGTTGAACTACCACAATTTTGCAAGCAAATAGATACAGATACGCCAAATGCACTTTTTGGTGCGGCCGCCCGAGTTTTCTATTGAATAATTCAAACAAAAGTTGACAAAATGCAGGAAAGGACTATCTGAGACCTGATTGGAATTTGGCTGCATGGCCGCCTTTTTCTTACTTTCTTAAAAGGTACCTACATTGGCCGTTTTTATATTGAATGTGTTTTTTTTTTGCACCTTCATAGGTCTCCATTCTGATGGGATTCTCGTGGCTCTGGGCATTCATTGGCGCCTTCACAGGCATCGACGCCTTCTGGTTCGCCTACGTCATCCTCAACTCATTCCAGGGTGCCTATATCTTTCTCGCCTTCGTCTGCACCACCCGGGTACTGCGCATGCTCCGAACGAGACTCTGGGGTCGAAGTGACCAATCGCAGAGCACGGGCCAGACGACTTCACGGTTGGTAACGTTCACGAAAAAGAAGCAGAGGCTGCCAGCGACTAGTAAAATCAACAGCTCTATTGGTCCGTGAATTAATACACTTTCTTCATGCGAATTAAATTAAATTAAATTAAATTAAATTAAATTAATAGCTAATTTTGGTAGGTAACGTGGAAAGTCACTTCTGCATTGGAGTGAAGTATGACTAGTGTAAAAACGACCTTCGTTTCTACCTTTCACGTGAACTTTGACCCTATCTTTCACGTAGTGGAAACATTCACAATTCGTGCAAGGAAATTTAGTCGCAATAGTCATGACACAATTTGCCAGTCCTTGACAATAAGTGTTTGAACCAAGTGAATACAGGCAAAAAATAACATGTACCATTATGGCGGGCCCATTCGTAGAAATACACGTTTTCCGACTATAAACGTATACTTTAATTATTAATAAATCGTTCTATTAACATTTCATTGTATTTAACATTTTAAATCGTGTATTGTGTAGAAATTGTGTAGGCCCCCCCTACACCAATTTATGATTTACTGGATGTTGCAATACAGCTCTGGAATAAATATTGGATAACTAACATTTTGAAGCACATCACAGTATATCCACTTCACTGCCCACCGCGTGGCTCTGTTCACCGCGCGGCTGGCTCTGCCCACCGCGCGGCGCGGCTAGCTCTGCCCACCGCGCGGCTGCTCTCCGCGCGGCTATAGCTCTGCTCACCGCGCGGCTAGCTCTTCCCTCCGCGCGGCTAGCTCTTCCCTCCGCGCGGCTAGCTCTTCTCTCTGCGCAGCTAGCTCTGCGCTCCGCACGGCTAGCTCTGCTCTCCGCGCGGCTAGCTCTGCTCTCCGCGCGGCTAACTCTGCCAACTGCGCGGCTGACTCTGCCCATCGCGCGGCTAGCTCTGCTCACCGCGCGGCTAGCTATACTCTCCGCGCGGCTAGCTCTGCTCACCGCGCGGCGCGGCTAGCTCTGCTCTCCGCACGGCTATAGCTCTGCTCACTGCGCGGCTATAGCTCTGCTCTCCGCGCGGCTAGCTCTGCCAATTGCGCGGCTGGCTCTGCCCACCGCGCGGCTAGCTTTGCCCACTGCGCGGCTAGCTCTACTCTCCGCGCGGCTAGCTCTGCTCTCCGCACGGCTATACAGGAATTCGCAGACGCCATTTTTACAGTGGTGCCGCGCTTGCGTACAGGCTGCCCGCGTTCTTTAATTTGAGTCGCGTGCGCATTTTAGCAAGTTGTAAACACCCTGTTGGTCGAAGCTGCGTCGAGCGCGTGCGTCTAACACGCACGCGAGCGCCTCGCCACCGCAGTAAATGCTTCTAATTTTGGTCGCCGAATTCGTCTATAGCTCTGCTCACCGCGCGGCTAGCTCTGCTCTCCGCGCGGCTAGCTCTGCCAATTGCGCGGCTGGCTCTGCCCACCGCGCGGCTAGCTCTGCCCATCGCGCGGCTAGCTCTGCTCTCCGCGCGGCTAGCTCTGCTTTCCGCACGGCTATAGCTCTGCCAACTGCGCGGCTGGCTCTGCCCACCCGGCGCGCGGCTAGCTCTGCCCACCGCGCGGCTAGCTCTGCCCACCGCGCGGCTAGCTCTGCCCACCGCGCGGCTAGCTCTGCCCACCGCGCGGCTCTGCTCATAGATATCTATGGGCTCTGCTATGCGTACCGCGCGGCTCTGCAGGGCATAGAGCGGAGCCGGCCACGCATTGAGCGATAGGCCACATCATAGATACGTAAATGTACCGTGATATTTTGTGGTTTCTTTTTACTACGAGACCTACATATTGAGGTATTATGGCGTTTGGGGACGACTGGATTATTCTATAAAGGCAATCATTCGTGGCGGGTTTGGGATTATAAATGCCGCAAATTAGAGCTCGCTTATCTATCTTACGCCTTAATTTCGCAGCAGAATGGTTTCGGACAACAGGATATTCAACTCTGTGGTGCTCAAACACTACAAATACATCCCATGGGAAAATAATGTACAGCAGTCGAAATTTCCCGCGGGAAATTACGATATTAATTTTTTCTTGTAAGCACTGATCCAGTTTCGCAGTGAGAGATGAAATATCTCGATTCTGGCAAGCGGGGATAATTAATATTTCACATTTAATCCCACACTGATGGTTTCTCCATCATTGATGTTACCATCGTGG
>JAZGUH010001250.1:0-66235 GCA_037893225.1 Hippasteria phrygiana
GAACGCACAATCGGTTCAACTGTTATTAGAGAGATCATGTAATCGGAAATGTTGTATTTGGTGTCTCTTTAATTCAATTGAAAATGTGTGCTGATGTTTGTATTTTGGTGCACACTGGTGCATGTAAAAGTCAATGACCCATGGCAAAATATGGGGGGGGGGGACACTGCCATAGCCGTTCCCTCCACAACAAATATTGGGGGACGTGTCCCCCCGTCCCCCCCCCCCCCCCCCCCCCCCCGGATCGCCGCCCATGAGTAATTTTGTTTGTTGATGTTTGCAAATGGTGTATACTACATTTAAGCTATCAGATTGAAACTAATCAATTCTTTTTTTATCATGAACAAAACTATATCAAACATTTAACCCCCAGATCGACCCACAATAAGACGTTCATGCAAAACCATGCATAAGTAACAGACACAGCAAATGGTGGACAAATGTTTGTTTATTGGTTCCAAATAACCAACAAATTTATAGATAATTGTAAATTCTCCCCGAACAATAATCGGTGCACCCGGGAGCTCTCCTGTGAATTCCCGCTGGAATTCTCCTATCAGCAAAAACAGGGTTTTAAGATCTGTAGTTCAGATTAAACATATACAAGTATTAATGAAGTGTTTTTCCTTTCTTCTTAAAGAGGAACTAAAACGCCAATTTTTGTTTTGACTTTTTGGACTTTTCCGACAGTTTAAATACTCTTTTAACTGATGGAGATTAGTTTGCAGACGAGAGGAGGTTTTTTATTAAAAAAAGTTATTCTGAACCATTTATCCTGTTTCGCGAAAGCTCATTATGTATGTTAAATGTATGTACGTGACCCCGTGACGTACACGTGTAGAGTCGGTTGATGCTACAGCCAAACACTATGCATGTACGTACGTGGAGTTGATGCTGCTAAAGAGTTTTTGTCGACCTATAACTCCTCCGTTTTCCCGTCTATTTTGTCTAATTTTGATATTATTTCAGTATGAGCATGGTTCTGAGATAATCATTATGCCTCGATCGTGTGTAGTTGGGGGTTGCACGACGAACAGCGACAAAAACCCTGACCTAACCTTACTGCGATTCCCAGTGCTGAATGGAGCTCAAAGGCGACAGTGGGTCCGCTTTGTAGACAATACAATATCTGATTTTGGGCTGTCGAAATGGTCGAAAATATGTGCAGAACATTTCGCCAAAGACTGTATAGATGATAGTGTTAGTATGAAAACTCAGCTGGGTTTGAAGGCACAATTCCGTTTGAAGGCTGGAGCCATTCCAACTCTAAAGGCACCGAGCATTCCAATCGTGTCCCGGACTCACGCGCACCACCGCGACGACGTTCCCTGCGGTTGCCGTCTCGAGCAGCCAGAGCCCCGGCCGTCTCCCTGTCCACGCTCGCTTGACTCAACATGCATTGTACACGCACGGTACCGCATGCGCTGCATGCGATTGAGTCTGGTACCTTATAACATAAACTGTGTGTATAGTTCTGAGAAGGTGCGGGTCCTTATGAGGGCTTCATAAGCAAAGTCGCCAGACTAGAGTATAGCATCAGCTCACACACAACTCACCGCGCAGGTCCCAATAAACGCCGACTGCAAACAAAGGAAAGTATGACTCATAACTAGCTTTTCAGCAAGAACAAGCCTACAACCCCAATTCTAGATCTACACTAGATCTACACGTGCAATTTCGTAAGTTGCAACAACTAACATCGAACTTACCCCGATTTTCTCCCTTTTAGCGAAGGTTCCTCGGGGAATGGGCCGTTTAAATGATTTCGCCTATATCTTACTCACATCTGGGAACTTTGTTGGGATGGCAGTGGACTTGATGAATGGGTAATGTGCCTCGACATTTAAAAGGGTCTAGAAACATTATTTCTGTTTTTTGACTATTATTCATGTTTCCATTTAATATGTATATTTTGGGATATATTTGTATCATGATCGTTTGTGTTAGAGATGTTATGTAGTATGTACATTGTACTTGTACTAGACCAGAGTTCGTTATTCTACTGTAAAATCTACAAATAATATCTCCAGATGGGGCGTTAGGGAGACCAACTATTACGAACAAACACATCTTAAATATTTACTGTCCGTACTTTAAAAATATATATATATATTTTTCGATCATCTAAATATTGTCGGTGTTATGTTTTTTTGTTTTTTTGTTGTTTTTTTTGATCGGGGGTTGATTATTTTAATGTTGGTTTTTTTATTTGCGTGCGCACTTGGTTTCTTGTTTTGTTTGTACGTTCACTTTATTTTGAACACTTCTCAGTGGCGCAGTGGGCGCACACAGGATTTGAATTTTTGGCGGTTCGCATTCTTTTCCAATTCGTTTTCTAAATGATTTCCAAAAAGGTTGCCCAAAAATTGAAAAAAAGGGGGTGGGGTGCTAAAACTACATTTACACATTTTAATGGTTCTGTACACGTTTCTGCACCGAGAACAACATGAAACCTGAAGACACCCTAATTCTCCGAGATCCAAGTGTGAATTAAATAAAGATGTAATTAAAAAAATCAAGAAAACAATACACAAAGGACAAGCAAACACAGCTCAAAAAATAACTCAGGTTAATTACAAAAGAGTGAACAATTACAAAAGTGAACAATTACCGGTATTACATTGTAAAATTACTACATTGTAAATAGAATTGGGGATGTTTTTTGTTTTAAACAAAAACCATACTTTATAAGATATATGTATCAGTTTATAGTGTTTTCTGTGATTTATTTAATCGTTTGAACGATTAGCAGCTGGAAACAATCTTTCTCACTGTCCCTTCCCAGACTTCGTAACAATGCACTCCAAAAGTTTTAATATTTTTAATCTCCAAATGTAAACTTCTGTTCGAAAGAATGAATATAGCAAATGAGAAAATCAGTCGTACGCGGAAATGAAAGAGAAAATGCTAAATAAAGGTAGACCGAAGCATGTGATACAACAAAAGGAAGCACGAATGGTGTTGTCACTTGTGGAATTTGCCCATATCAAGATCAAAACAATGTTTGCCCTCTCGAGAGCAAACACATTTGTGAAAGAACACAGGGTATGGCATGTCAAACGTTGCAATATTCGATAATCTACGTATTTTTGTGCGATGTTCAAATATATATGTGCGATGTTTGTCATTATGTGCGATGTTCAAATATATATGTGCGATGTTTGTCATTATATGTGCGATGTTCAAATTAATATGTGCGATGTTTGTCATTATATGTGCGATGTTCAAATTTATATGTGCGATGTTCCAATTTATATGTGCGATGTTCAAATATATATGCGATGTTTTGTTATATATGTGCGATGTTTGTCATTATATATGCGATGTTCAAATGTATGTGTGCGATGTTTGTTATTACATGTACGATGTTCAAATATATATGCGATGTTTGTCATATATGTGCAATGTTAAAATGTATATGTGCGATGTTCAAATTTATATGTGCGATGTTTGTCATATACGTTCGATGTTCAAATAATATGTGCGATGTTTTTCAATATATATTCGAAAACGGAATTGTGGGATATAGTATGGTTTCCAGACCGAAATAGTATGAATATTCCTAATAAGTTACATCAGGGACCAGACTACTTAGGACGGTCTATCTGTTGCACTGACCTGGCTGAAGCTAGCCCGCGATTCAGTCCGCGATTCGCAATAGGGCCCGCGATTCGCCCGATCAGAGCAGCCGCATATTGAAAACTAGAATCCATTCGACAAAAGGATGTTTTTCTTAATGAAATCGCTGGATTCAGGCAACGAATTTTTTAGAAAATGTCAAGAAATAACATACCAATTTTTGAATGAAATTTAAGAATAGGTATGAGCAAAACTGTACATATTATACTTAACATTGTTTTATGGGTATTTTTTTATGAAATAATTAGTCGTTTCGCGAGGGCCCATTTCAAAGGGTTCTCTACATCAAACGATATAAATTTGAAGACAATTGTAAATTCTCCCCGAACAATAATCGGTGCACCCGGGAGCTCTCCTGTGAATTCCCGCTGGAATTCTCCTATCAGCAAAAAAGGGTTTTAAGATCTATAATTCAAATTAAACATACAAGTATAATCAGTGTTTGAATGAATAAAGTGTTTTTCCTTTCTTCTTAAGCTATCGGCGAGCAAATCCTGAAGCCATAGTTTAAGATCAACAACATTTTGATCCTAACAAATTATATTTTTCCAATTCCAAAAGTTTGCTCAAAATTTCCGAAAGTTTCAACATTCCCGCAACTTTCTCAGTGCAAACCTACACGAAGATGACAGGCTAAATTGTCTGTCTATTGTTTTTTTTATTGTTTTGCCTAGTAAAAGGGTCTAGAAACATTATTTCTGTCTATCCATCTATCTGTCTCCATGTATCCATCTATCTGTCTCCATGTATCCATCTATCTGTCTCCATGTATCCATCTATATGTCTCCATGTATCCATCTATCTGTCTCCATGTATCCATCTATCTGTCTCCATGTATCCGTCTCCATCTGTCTCCATGTATCCGTCTCCATCTGTCTCCATGTATCCGTCTCCATCTGTCTCCATGTATCCGTCTCCATCTGTCTCCGTCTATCCGTCTCCATCTGTCTCCATCTATCTGTCTCCATCTGTCTCCATCTATCTGTCTCCATCTATCTGTCTCCATCTATCTCCATCTATCTGTCTCTATCTGTCTCCATCTGTCTGTCTCCATCTGTCTCCATCTATCTGTCTCCATCTGTCTCCATCTATCTGTCTCCATCTGTCTCCATCTATCTGTCTCCATCTGTCTCCATCTATCTGTCTCCATCTGTCTCCATCTATCTGTCTCCATCTGTCTCCATCTATCTGTCTCCATCTGTCTCCATCTATCTGTCTCCATCTGTCTCCATCTATCTGTCTCCATCTGTCTCCATCTATCTGTCTCCATCTGTCTCCATCTATCTGTCTCCATCTGTCTCCATCTATCTGTCTCCATCTGTCTCCATCTATCTGTCTCCATCTGTCTCCATCTATCTGTCTCCATCTGTCTCCATCTATCTGTCTCCATCTATCTGTCTCCATCTGTCTCCATCTATCTGTCTCCATCTGTCTCCATCTATCTGTCTCCATCTGTCTCCATCTATCTGTCTCCATCTATCTGTCTCCATCTATCCGTCTCCATCTGTCTCCATCTATCTGTCTCCATCTGTCTCCATCTATCTGTCTCCATCTGTCTCCATCTATCTGTCTCCATCTGTCTCCATCTATCTGTCTCCATCTATCTGTCTCCATCTATCCGTCTCCATCTGTCTCCATCTATCTGTCTCCATCTGTCTCCATCTGTCTCCATCTGTCTCCATCTGTCTCCATCTATCTGTCTCCATCTATCTGTCTCCATCTATCCGTCTCCATCTGTCTCCATCTATCTGTCTCCATCTGTCTCCATCTGTCTCCATCTGTCTCCATCTGTCTCCATCTGTCTCCATCTGTCTCCATCTGTCTCCATCTATCTGTCTCCATCTGTCTCCATCTATCTGTCTCCATCTGTCTCCATCTATCTGTCTCCATCTGTCTCCATCTGTCTCCATCTATCTGTCTCCATCTGTCTCCATCTGTCTCCATCTATCTGTCTCCATCTATCTGTCTCCATCTGTCTCCATCTATCTGTCTCCATCTGTCTCCATCTATCTGTCTCCATCTGTCTCCATCTATCTGTCTCCATCTGTCTCCATCTATCTGTCTCCATCTGTCTCCATCTATCTGTCTCCATCTGTCTCCATCTATCTGTCTCCATCTGTCTCCATCTACCTGTCTCCATCTGTCTCCATCTATCTGTCTCCATCTGTCTCCATCTATCTGTCTCCATCTGTTTCCATCTATCTGTCTCCATCTGTCTCCATCTATCTGTCTCCATCTGTCTCCATCTATCTGTCTCCATCTGTCTCCATCTATCTGTCTCCATCTATCTGTCTCCATCTGTCTCCATCTATCTGTCTCCATCTGTCTCCATCTATCTGTCTCCATCTGTCTCCATCTATCTGTCTCCATCTATCTGTCTCCATCTATCCGTCTCCATCTGTCTCCATCTATCTGTCTCCATCTGTCTCCATCTGTCTCCATCTGTCTCCATCTGTCTCCATCTATCTGTCTCCATCTATCTGTCTCCATCTATCCGTCTCCATCTGTCTCCATCTATCTGTCTCCATCTGTCTCCATCTATCTGTCTCCATCTGTCTCCATCTATCTGTCTCCATCTGTCTCCATCTATCTGTCTCCATCTATCTGTCTCCATCTATCCGTCTCCATCTGTCTCCATCTATCTGTCTCCATCTGTCTCCATCTGTCTCCATCTGTCTCCATCTGTCTCCATCTATCTGTCTCCATCTATCTGTCTCCATCTATCCGTCTCCATCTGTCTCCATCTATCTGTCTCCATCTGTCTCCATCTGTCTCCATCTGTCTCCATATGTCTCCATCTGTCTCCATCTGTCTCCATCTGTCTCCATCTATCTGTCTCCATCTGTCTCCATCTATCTGTCTCCACCTATCTCCATCTATCTGTCTCCATCTGTCTCCATCTATCTGTCTCCATCTGTCTCCATCTATCTGTCTCCATCTGTCTCCATCTATCTGTCTCCATCTGTCTCCATCTATCTGTCTCCATCTGTCTCCATCTATCTGTCTCCATCTATCTGTCTCCATCTATCCGTCTCCATCTGTCTCCATCTATCTGTCTCCATCTGTCTCCATCTGTCTCCATCTGTCTCCATCTGTCTCCATCTATCTGTCTCCATCTATCTGTCTCCATCTATCCGTCTCCATCTGTCTCCATCTATCTGTCTCCATCTGTCTCCATCTATCTGTCTCCATCTGTCTCCATCTATCTGTCTCCATCTGTCTCCATCTATCTGTCTCCATCTATCTGTCTCCATCTATCCGTCTCCATCTGTCTCCATCTATCTGTCTCCATCTGTCTCCATCTGTCTCCATCTGTCTCCATCTGTCTCCATCTATCTGTCTCCATCTATCTGTCTCCATCTATCCGTCTCCATCTGTCTCCATCTATCTGTCTCCATCTGTCTCCATCTGTCTCCATCTGTCTCCATCTGTCTCCATCTGTCTCCATCTGTCTCCATCTGTCTCCATCTATCTGTCTCCATCTGTCTCCATCTATCTGTCTCCATCTGTCTCCATCTATCTGTCTCCATCTGTCTCCATCTATCTGTCTCCATCTGTCTCCATCTATCTGTCTCCATCTGTCTCCATCTGTCTCCATCTGTCTCCATCTGTCTCCATCTGTCTCCATCTGTCTCCATCTATCTGTCTCCATCTGTCTCCATCTATCTGTCTCCACCTATCTCCATCTATCTGTCTCCATCTGTCTTCATCTATCTGTCTCCATCTGTCTCCATCTATCTGTCTCCATCTGTCTCCATCTATCTATCTCCATCTATCTGTCTCCATCTATCTCCATCTATCTGTCTCCACCTATCTCCATCTATCTGTCTCCATCTATCTCCATCTATCTGTCTCTATCTGTCTCCATCTATCTGTCTCCATCTGTCTCCATCTATCTATCTCCATCTGTCTCCATCTATCTATCTCCATCTATCTGTCTCCATCTGTCTCCATCTATCTGTCTCCACCTATCTCCATCTATCTGTCTCCATCTGTCTTCATCTATCTGTCTCCATCTGTCTCCATCTATCTGTCTCCATCTGTCTCCATCTATCTATCTCCATCTATCTGTCTCCATCTATCTCCATCTATCTGTCTCCACCTATCTCCATCTATCTGTCTCCATCTATCTCCATCTATCTGTCTCTATCTGTCTCCATCTATCTGTCTCCATCTGTCTCCATCTATCTATCTCCATCTGTCTCCATCTATCTATCTCCATCTATCTGTCTCCATCTATCTCCATCTATCTGTCTCCATCTATCTCCATCTATCTGTCTCCATCTGTCTCCATCGATCTGTCTCCATCTGTCTCCATCGATCTGTCTCCATCTGTCTCCATCGATCTGTCTCTATCTATCTATGTCTCTATGGAACCAATACCTAAAAACGGTCAGAGAGCTGCTCAATCCACAAGGCAAAAATCTACGATAGACTTAACAGATGGCGTTATCTACAACCGAAGCTCCGGAGGATTCTCATTCGCCCATCTTAATGTGAGAAGTTTAATGAACAAATTTGACCAATTTAAGATTTTAATGTCTACAAATCCATTCGATATCATCTGTCTAAATGAAACTTTCTGCAATGCCTCAATCTCCGACGATGAAATCACATTACCAAATTTTTCAATTGTCAGAAAAGACAGGAACCGACATGGTGGTGGGGTTGCCATGTACATCCGAAACAATTTAACTTTCACTCGTCGTGAGGATCTGTCTCCATCTATCTGTCTCCATCTGTCTCCATCTATCTATCTCCATCTATCTGTCTCTATCTATCTCCATCTATCTGTCTCCATCTATCTCCATCTATCTGTCTCCATCTATCTCCATCTATCTGTCTCCATCTATCTGTCTCTATCTGTCTCCATCTATCTGTCTCTATCTGTCTCCATCTATCCGTCTCTATCTGTCTCCATCTATCCGTCTCTATCTGTATCCATCTCTGTCTCTATCTATCCATCTCTGTCTCTATCTATCCATCTCTGTCTCTATCTATCCATCTCTGTCTCCATCTATCTGTCTCTATCTATCCATCTATCTGTCTCTATCTATCCATCTATCTGTCTCTATCTATCCATCTATCTGTCTCTCTCTTACTCGTAAGTCGTGTGTGATATCGAGCTCCGGAAAATCCCTTATTTTTGCTATTTACCACTGTTTATATTCACTAATTTGTTGATCAATTCTTCCCTACTGTTTTATAGATCCCTCTAGGCCCTCTTCCACTGTCCAAATATTTGTTATTTTCCTGTAATTTCCCATCATTTGTTGGCTCGTTTTCCTGCTTTGGATGGCTACCATGGCCAACCAAGCAGGAAGCGAACAAGGGGGGCGATCAAGCGGAACGCTGGCCCCCCCAAAGCCACCCATTGTCCCTGGTGAAAAGCTCACGCTGCTCACCAGGAACAATGGAGTGTTTTTCCACGCACGAAGCAACGTATCCGTCCAACACTACATCGATTCATTCTGTAAATCTATCCCCCCCAAAGGAATCACCCATGCATCACGCATCTCCAATGGCCGCATTGCCCTGTATATGGCCTCCAGGCAGGCGGCCGTCGACGCCGTCTCTAACGGACTGGCGTTCGACGGCTCCTATCTGGAGGTCACTCCGCTTGTTCGCCCCTCTACCCGTTTGACCCTATCAAATGTATATCCCGAAATACCCAACCAGATCCTCCTAGACAACCTCGCCCCCTTCTGTAAGGTAGTGTCACAAATCCGTCCTATACCCCTTGGTTTCAAATCCCATTCCATGTCCCATATAATGTCCTTCAGACGACAGGTCTTTGTCATCATGGCCCAGAACGTCACACCGCCTGCAAACATTTCGTTCCAACATGCAGGCGTGACGCACCGGGTCTTTCTTTCTACAGACGCGATCCGGTGTTTCAAGTGTGGCGGGCTGGGTCATGTGTCCCGCTCCTGTAAGAGGTCGGGCCCCGACACCGCCACCGACTCCGACTCCGACTCCGACTCCGACACTGAACAAACAAACGCGACAGCCTCTCACAACCCACTCGACCCTCAACCCGTCTTCGTCCATCCTAAAGGCAAATCCAGCTCCAAATACCCACCCAAACGCCCTCACCCACCAACCCTTCCCTCTTCCGAGGCGGGGCCTCCGGCGGTGGCCACCCCCGCGGCCTCGTCGGGTTCACGCCTCCCCGGGAATCGTCCGAGATCCTGGGATGAGGCGTCGCACCCGGAGGGGTCTTCGGGCTGGACTGTCGTCGGACGCCGAGCCTCCTCCCTGACCCACCCAGAGCCTTCCACTTCCTCCGAACCCACTACCCAACACATCTGGGGATCGCCCCCACCTCCAGCCCGTTCCTTCTCCGATGTCGTTTCTAAACGCAAATTGACCCCTCCGACACCCACCTCCCACATCCCACAACTCATCCCCCTCAACCGACCGTCCCCTCACAGAAAACAAATCCGACAATCCACCTCACCCATGAACACGGTTCTCCCCTCACCTTCCTCTCCTTCGGAGGATCCCGCTGTAATCCCCGAATCCCCTACCCAAACCCCTGATCCCCTCACCCAAACCTCTGAACCCCTCTCACCAATACCCGTTCCTCTTACCCAAACCCCCGTTCCTCTTACCCAAACCCCCGTTCCTCTTACCCAAACCCCCGAATCCTTTCATACTCCCAAACCCATCATCCAAACCCCCAAACCCCCTACACCCAAACCCACAACCCCTGCCCCGCCCACCGGTAAACCTTCCTCCCAACCCATCTTCAAACCCCAACCTACACCGTCCTCCCGCCTCCAATCCGCAAGCCAACCCGCAACAACAGACACTGACAATGAACAATGGGAGGAAACTCAGGACGACGACTTCGTTCCTGAGGTTTTTTCTGTTATGAGGGGCCCTCTCTCTTACCAGGAGCTTCTCAAATTCCTGTCGTCTGTCAAAACCAAAAAGAAACCCCTCGAAATTGCCCGTAAATTCACCACAGACGTCCCGGGGCTGGTTGCGCAGCTTAAACCACTGCGCAGCCATCCCCTCATCCAACGCAGCCTGCAGCAGAGAATATGGAAACTCGTAAGGACATTGGACAAATAATTACCCCCTCCTCCTTTGTAAATCCATGGCTGGAATGTCCTTTGTCCTTGTGATGACACTGTCGCTGCTGACTCTTAACACCGGTGGTTGCACCGGTGCTCTAAAAAACGCATCCGTCCAAAAATATATCCAAACTATTCACAACAACCCCGATATCATATTCCTTCAGGAGTCGTGTCGCTTAACGGAGACCGACTTCTGTTGGAATTTGTGGCAACACACCCCCATCTGCTCCCCAAGCCCCACCCCTGGGTCGGGAATAACCACCCTAATTGATAAAACAAAAATTGCCGTTATTCACTCTGAAAACATTTTTCCCGGACACATTCTGCACACTAAAATTAATTTCAGTAATACTTTCTTTCACCTATATAATGTCCATATTTCCCAAAATGACGATAAAGCCATAGACTCCTTTCATGCCCTTCGCGAGCACTGTGTGCAACGCAGCGGCGACGGTGTCGTCATCATCGGAGGTGATTTTAATTGTACCCTAAATCCCGCCCTCGACCGTCTGCGCATGCCGACGGAACACAGACCCGGAGTTGCCGCGGCCCTCGCCGACGTTGCGGACGCGCTGTCTCTGCGGGATGTCTGGCGCGTGCGCAACCCGTCCGACCAAAACTACACATGGCTCAGAAATAATCCCTCGTCCGAGTCTGGTCTTTCCAAAGCCAGACTCGACCGTTTTTACTGCCTTACTGAACTTCTTCCTTCTATCACTTCCTGCAAAATTACCCCGTGTTCCCTTTCCGATCATTCCTCTCTTTCCCTCAATATCCAGCTTCCCTCTGCCGAACAGAGGGGATCTGGGTATTGGCACTTTAATAATTCTCTCCTTGCCGACCCTAATTATATAGAAATAATTAACCTCCTCTGGACAAACTGGCAAAAACAAAAATCCGATTTTCCTTCGCTATCTTCCTGGTGGGACTTTGGCAAGTCCCACATTAAAACAATTTCTCAGTCGTATGGCAGTAAGATCGCCCAGGAAAAGCGAGGGATTATTTCCGAATTAAATAATACCATAGACGGGTTGCAGTCCGCGCCAGATCTCTCGCCTCAGGCTAGAGAGGTCCTCCGGGATCAAAGAAATAACCTTAATTCCTTATTGTTAAACCAAGCGCAGGGCGCCCTCGTCCGTTCGCGCTTTCAACACATCAATGAAACCGATACTTCCTCATCCTACTTCTTCAATCTAGAAAAATCTCATTCACTCTCTAAAACCATATCTCAAATCCGTCTCCCCTCTGATACGATCTCGAGCAATCCCACAGAAATTAAAACCCATGTTCGAGAATTCTATAAAAATCTCTACTCTAGAGTCGCAACGGACGAGGGCGCCTTCGCAGAAATCACGGAGGGCCTCGATAGTCTGGATCCTCGAGATGCGGAGAACCTAGACTCCCCTCTGTCTCTCGAGGAACTTAACCTCGCCGTCGGGCAGCTGAGCAAAAACAAAACTCCTGGTCTTGACGGTCTTACTTCTGAATTCTTTCAAACCTTTTGGCCCATTCTAAAGAATGATTTTCTTTCCGTTCTTAATTCTTCTTACACTTCCGGTTCTCTTCCTCGTTCTTTCACCAGGGCCGTCATCACACTAATTCCGAAGAAGGGGGACCTGGCCGACATCGCAAATTGGCGCCCAGTCTCCCTTCTCAACTCGGACTATAAAATATATGCGAAGGTGCTCGCCGGCAGGTTGACACAGTGCGTCGGCGACGTCGTGCATCTAGACCAAAGTTACTGCGTCCCGGACCGGTCAATCTCTGACAACATCAATCTCGTCCGGGACGTAATAAACTATTCAAATAATAACAACTTACCGCTAGCCGTGATCAACCTCGATCAAAAAAAGGCATTCGACAACGTTGATCACGGCTACCTCTTTCGAACAATGAGGGCCATGGGCTTCGGGGACGCGTTTCTCCGACATCTGGGACTCCTGTACGGCGGTTCCGAGAGCCTCGTCAAAGTTTGTGGCTCCCTGACCGCGCCCTTCCCATTTGAGAAGGGCATACGTCAGGGGTGCCCACTCTCGGGACTGCTGTACTCGATCGCAATCGAACCCCTACTTGTAAAGTTAAGAAAAGGCCTTGGAGACAATAGCCTCCTACTCCCGGATGCGGAGACGCGCGTCGCTGTCGCGGCATACGCGGATGACGTCACGGCATTTATCACCTCCGATGCGGGTTTCCGCGAGGTCGAAGAGGCCTATGGCCTCTTCGCCCGCGCCTCTGCTGCACGTCTCAACAAACAAAAATCCCAAGGTCTATGGGTCGGATCGTGGGCCGGATGAGTCGACACGCCCCTCGGTTTCTCGTGGAACAGCGAGGGGCTTGTCTTCCTCGGAGTTCACTTAGGAAATACACAAAAATTCGAAAATCTTAATTGGTCCGAATGCAAAAATAAATTACGTAATACCCTTTCCAAGTGGCGCGGCCTAGCGACTCGCATTTCCTTTAAAGGACGCATTCTAATCGCGAACCAGCTGGCCGCGTCACAAACTTATCATTATTTAGCTACAATCTCGCCCCCCTCCGACGTCCTAAGTGAACTCCAGGCGATGCTCGTCGACTTCGTCTGGCCAACAAAAAGACACTACCTTAATAAACAAACCACCTTTGTAAAACCCGACAGTGGAGGATTAGGCCTAGTCTGTCTCCAAGCACGCATGCTCACCTTCAGGTTTAAACAAATTCAAAATCTTGTCAAAAATTCCCCCCACCCATCTCTCTTTTTCTTCAAATACTTTCTCCATCGTTACCAACGATTGAATTTTGACATAGAACTCTTTCAAATATGTACTGACCCCGCCTTCTATGCAGCCCTCCCCCAATATTACTCCGATGTCATGCGTGCTTGGACGGCTTCCGGAGCTCGCATACAAATCACGCACGACTGCGTCAACCATGTTCTCAATCTCCCCGTTAACTGTACTCTTTTTAGTCCTGCAGCTGACGATGAGTCTACCTCTAATTGCCCTACTTCTCCACCGTTTCCTGCTCGACACCTGGCGTGCGGAATCACTCACATTCGTCACATCGTCAACTCTTCTACTGGGCGTTGGTCCGCGGCCGATGAATTGGACCTTGAGCGTCGCGGACCGCGCCCCCCGTCACTTCGTCTCATCAATATTCAACTCGTTCTTCTTCGCAGTATCGTCACCCGTCTCTTTCCCGCCGTCTTCTCTCGCCAAGGTCTTCGTCGTCTGTCTCCGTGTCTTCAAAGCTCTTCCTCTGCACCAGACCAGCCCCTGGACATAAAGATCTCCTCAATCAACAACGGAATCTCCGCACCATCCAAATTCATCTATAACGTCATCAACACCGCCATGAATCATCTTCCAGACAAAATCATCACATACTGGCAGCGCGAAGGGGTTCTGGACAATGCCAATCAAATACAGTGGAGGTGCATCTACGAGGCCCCCTCCTCGAAGAAGGAGGGGGACGTCCAATACAAGCTCCTCCACAACATCCTGCCATCACTACCAGTACTTCACCACATCAACCCCAACATATCCCCTTCGTGCGGATGGTGCGGAGAAAGGGGCACGGTCTGGCACCTCTTTATCCTCTGTCCGGCCGTTCAACCTACTCTCAACCTCCTTCACTGTCTCATCGTTCGTCTCCTCCCCGACCTTTCTCCGAACTTTGATCTCTACTGGTCTCTGATTCCGCACGCCAAGCGTCGCAGCAAGGAAGCGGTCAGGCTGGCGAATTACCTCATCGTTAGCTGCAAAAATGTCTTCTACTTATTGTACCGTACCTGTAATTTCATCGACCCCTTCACCATCTGGAAAAAACGTATCCAATCCCGTATTATCCTTGACTTTAGCTATTACAAACTTACGCATCAAATTAATAATTTTGAAAATAAATGGTCTATTAACAATGCTCTCTTTACACTCATTAACGGGGAGATAACATGGTTGCTTTAATCTCATTTCTGCCCGCCTTCTAAATTGATTATTGTCCATACCTTATACTTGAAAATAATTATATTATTTTCTTTTATGCCGACTTATTTACTGTTTTTTTCATAATATATTAGTTATTATTCATGATCTTATTATAGACATTTGTCATCATTTTCTTACTGTTTATTCTCTCTTGTTTCATCTACATGTATACGTATACATTATTTTCTTGTCATTGGTTTACTACTTGTTTTTTTTGATAATTCGTAATTAGCCCATCCTTTCCTCCCCTTTCCCCTCCCTGGAGATTGGCCGCTGGCAGTGGGCACTTTTGCCCACACCCAGTGATGCCAGTGGCCTACTCCATCCCTTTTTTTTTTTCTCATGTCCTACTCTACCCCTCCCCCCTTTCCCCGGACTGAGCCATTTACAAAAAAGACAGTCCTTAATATGTTTACTATCTGTTTATTTGTATTGTTTTTACATATCTATGTATATATATCTATATTTATTTATTGTATATTGCCTAATTCTAAAATGGAATAAAGTTAAATTTTGAAAAGTCAAGTCTATCCATCGATCTCCCTGTCTCTATCTATCCATCTGTCTGTCTCTATCCATCCATCTGTCTGTCTCTATCCATCCATCTGTCTGTCTCTATCCATCCATCTGTCTGTCTCTATCCATCCATCTGTCAGTCTCTATCTATCCATCTATCTGTCTCTATCTATCCATCTATCTGTCTCTATCTATCCCTCTATCTGTCTCTATCTATCCCTCTATCTGTCTCTCTCTCTCTCTCACTCGTAAGTCGTGTGTGATATCGAGCTCCGGAAAATCCCTTATTTTTGCTATTTACCACTGTTTATATTCACTAATTTGTTTATCAATTCTTCCCTACTGTTTCATAGATCCCTCTAGGCCCTCTTCCACTGTCCAAATATTTGTTATTTTCCTGTAATTTCCCATCATTTTTTGGCTCGTTTTCCTGCTTTGGATGGCTACCATGGCCAACCAAGCAGGAAGCGAACAAGGGGGGCGATCAAGCGGAGCGCTGGCCCCCCCAAAGCCACCCATTGTCCCTGGTGAAAAGCTCACACTGCTCACCAGGAACAATGGAGTGTTTTTCCACGCACGAAGCAACGTATCCGTCCAACAATACATCGATTCTTTCTGTAAATCTATCCCCCCCAAAGGAATCACCCATGCATCACGCATCTCCAATGGCCGCATTGCCCTGTATATGGCCTCCAGGCAGGCGGCCGTCGACGCCGTCTCTAACGGACTGGCGTTCGACGGCTCCTATCTGGAGGTCACTCCGCTTGTTCGCCCCTCTACCCGTTTGACCCTATCAAATGTATATCCCGAAATACCCAACCAGATCCTCCTAGACAACCTCGCCCCCTTCTGTAAGGTAGTGTCACAAATTCGTCCTATACCCCTTGGTTTCAAATCCCATTCCATGTCCCATATAATGTCCTTCAGACGACAGGTTTTTGTCATCATGGCCCAGAACGTCACACCGCCTGCAAACATTTCGTTCCAACATGCAGGCGTGACGCACCGGGTCTTTCTTTCTACAGACGCGATCCGGTGTTTCAAGTGTGGCGGGCTGGGTCATGTGTCCCGCTCCTGTAAGAGGTCGGGCCCCGACACCGACACCGCCACCGACTCCGACTCCGACTCCGACTCCGACACTGAACAAACAAACGCGACAGCCTCTCACAACCCACTCGACCCTCAACCCGTCTTCGTCCATCCTAAAGGCAAATCCAGCTCCAAATACCCATCCAAACGCCCTCACCCACCAACCCTTCCCTCTTCCGAGGCGGGGCCTCCGGCGGTGGCCACCCCCGCGGCCTCGTCGGGTTCACGCCTCCCAGGGAATCGTCCGAGATCCTGGGCTGAGGCGTCGCACCCGGAGGGGTCTTCGGGCTGGACTGTCGTCAGACGCCGAGCCTCCTCCCTGACCCACACAGAGCCTTCCACTTCCTCCGAACCCACTACCCAACACATCTGGGGATCGCCCCCACCTCCAGCCCGTTCCTTCTCCGATGTCGTTTCTAAACGCAAATTGACCCCTCCGACACCCACCTCCCACATCCCACAACTCATCCCCCTCAACCGACCGTCCCCTTACAGAAAACAAATCCGACAATCCACCTCACCCATGAACACGGTTCTCCCCTCACCTTCCTCTCCTTCGGAGGATCCCGCTGTAATCCCCGAATCCCCTACCCAAACCCCTGATCCCCTCACCCAAACCTCTGAACCCCTCTCACCAATACCCGTTCCTCTTCCCCAAACCCCCCTTCCTCTTACCCAAACCCCCGTTCCTCTTACCCAAACCCCCGAATCCTTTCATACTCCCAAACCCATCATCCAAACCCCCAAACCCCCTACACCCAAACCCACAACCCCTGCCCCGCCCACCGGTAAACCTTCCTCCCAACCCATCTTCAAACCCCAACCTACACCGTCCTCCCGCCTCCAATCCGCAAGCCAACCCGCAACAACAGACACGGACAATGAACAATGGGAGGAAAATCAGGACGACGACTTCGTTCCTGAGTGTTTTTCTGTTATGAGGGGCCCTCTCTCTTACCAGGAGCTCCTCAAATTCCTGTCGTCTGTCAAAACCAAAAAGAAACCCCTCGAAATTGCCCGTAAATTCACCACAGACGTCCCGGGGCTGGTTGCGCAGCTTAAACCACTGCGCAGCCATCCCCTCATCCAACGCAGCCTGCAGCAGAGAATATGGAAACTCGTAAGGACATTGGACAAATAATTACCCCCTCCTCCTTTGTAAATCCATGGCTGGAATGTCCTTTGTCCTTGTGATGACACTGTCGCTGCTGACTCTTAACACCGGTGGTTGCACCGGTGCTCTAAAAAACGCATCCGTCCAAAAATATATCCAAACTATTCACAACAACCCCGATATCATATTCCTTCAGGAGTCGTGTCGCTTAACGGAGACCGACTTCTGTTGGAATTTGTGGCAACACACCCCCATCTGCTCCCCAAGCCCCACCCCTGGGTCGGGAATAACCACCCTAATTGATAAAACAAAAATTGCCGTTATTCACTCTGAAAACATTTTTCCCGGACACATTCTGTACACTAAAATTAATTTCAGTAATACTTTCTTTCACCTATATAATGTCCATATTTCCCAAAATGACGATAAAGCCATAGACTCCTTTCATGCCCTTCGCGAGCACTGTGTGCAACGCAGCGGCGACGGTGTCGTCATCATCGGAGGTGATTTTAATTGTACCCTAAATCCCGCCCTCGACCGTCTGCGCATGCCGCCGACGGAACACAGACCCGGAGTTGCCGCGGCCCTCGCCGACGTTGCGGACGCGCTGTCTCTGCGGGATGTCTGGCGCGTGCGCAACCCGTCCGACCAAAACTACACATGGCTCAGAAATAATCCCTCGTCCGAGTCTGGTCTTTCCAAAGCCAGACTCGACCGTTTTTACTGCCTTACTGAACTTCTTCCTTCTATCACTTCCTGCAAAATTACCCCGTGTTCCCTTTCCGATCATTCCTCTCTTTCCCTCAATATCCAGCTTCCCTCTGCCGAACAGAGGGGATCTGGGTATTGGCACTTTAATAATTCTCTCCTTGCCGACCCTAATTATATAGAAATAATTAACCTCCTCTGGACAAACTGGCAAAAACAAAAATCCGATTTTCCTTCGCTATCTTCCTGGTGGGACTTTGGCAAGTCCCACATTAAAACAATTTCTCAGTCGTATGGCAGTAAGATCGCCCAGGAAAAGCGAGGGATTATTTCCGAATTAAATAATACCATAGACGGGTTGCAGTCCGCGCCAGATCTCTCGCCTCAGGCTAGAGAGGTCCTCCGGGATCAAAGAAATAACCTTAATTCCTTATTGTTAAACCAAGCGCAGGGCGCCCTCGTCCGTTCGCGCTTTCAACACATCAATGAAACCGATACTTCCTCATCCTACTTCTTCAATCTAGAAAAATCTCATTCACTCTCTAAAACCATATCTCAAATCCGTCTCCCCTCTGATACGATCTCGAGCAATCCCACAGAAATTAAAACCCATGTTCGAGAATTCTATAAAAATCTCTACTCTAGAGTCGCAACGGACGAGGGCGCCTTCGCAGAAATCACGGAGGGCCTCGATAGTCTGGATCCTCGAGATGCGGAGAACCTAGACTCCCCTCTGTCTCTCGAGGAACTTAACCTCGCCGTCGGGCAGCTGAGCAAAAACAAAACTCCTGGTCTTGACGGTCTTACTTCTGAATTCTTTCAAACCTTTTGGCCCATTCTAAAGAATGATTTTCTTTCCGTTCTTAATTCTTCTTACACTTCCGGTTCTCTTCCTCGTTCTTTCACCAGGGCCGTCATCACCCTAATTCCGAAGAAGGGGGACCTGGCCGACATCGCAAATTGGCGCCCAGTCTCCCTTCTCAACTCGGACTATAAAATATATGCGAAGGTGCTCGCCGGCAGGTTGACACAGTGCGTCGGCGACGTCGTGCATCTAGACCAAAGTTACTGCGTCCCGGACCGGTCAATCTCTGACAACATCAATCTCGTCCGGGACGTAATAAACTATTCAAATAATAACAACTTACCGCTAGCCGTGATCAACCTCGATCAAAAAAAGGCATTCGACAACGTTGATCACGGCTACCTCTTTCGAACAATGAGGGCCATGGGCTTCGGGGACGCGTTTCTCCGACATCTGGGACTCCTGTACGGCGGTTCCGAGAGCCTCGTCAAAGTTTGTGGCTCCCTGACCGCGCCCTTCCCATTTGAGAAGGGCATACGTCAGGGGTGCCCACTCTCGGGACTGCTGTACTCGATCGCAATCGAACCCCTACTTGTAAAGTTAAGAAAAGGCCTTGGAGACAATAGCCTCCTACTCCCGGATGCGGAGACGCGCGTCGCTGTCGCGGCATACGCGGATGACGTCACGGCATTTATCACCTCCGATGCGGGTTTCCGCGAGGTCGAAGAGGCCTATGGCCTCTTCGCCCGCGCCTCTGCTGCACGTCTCAACAAACAAAAGTCCCAAGGTCTATGGGTCGGATCGTGGGCCGGACGAGTCGACACGCCCCTCGGTTTCTCGTGGAACAGCGAGGGGCTTGTCTTCCTCGGAGTTCACTTAGGAAATACACAAAAATTCGAAAATCTTAATTGGTCCGAATGCAAAAATAAATTACGTAATACCCTTTCCAAGTGGCGCGACCTAGCGACTCGCATTTCCTTTAAAGGACGCATTCTAATCGCGAACCAGCTGGCCGCGTCACAAACTTATCATTATTTAGCTACAATCTCGCCCCCCTCCGACGTCCTAAGTGAACTCCAGGCGATGCTCGTCGACTTCGTCTGGCCAACAAAAAGACACTACCTTAATAAACAAACCACCTTTGTAAAACCCGACAGTGGAGGATTAGGCCTAGTCTGTCTCCAAGCACGCATGCTCACCTTCAGGTTTAAACAAATTCAAAATCTTGTCAAAAATTCCCCCCACCCATCTCTCTTTTTCTTCAAATACTTTCTCCATCGTTACCAACGATTGAATTTTGACATAGAACTCTTTCAAATATGTACTGACCCCGCCTTCTATGCAGCCCTCCCCCAATATTACTCCGATGTCATGCGTGCTTGGACGGCTTCCGGAGCTCGCATACAAATCACGCACGACTGCGTCAACCATGTTCTCAATCTCCCCGTTAACTGTACTCTTTTTAGTCCTGCAGCTGACGATGAGTCTACCTCTAATTGCCCTACTTCTCCACCGTTTCCTGCTCGACACCTGGCGTGCGGAATCACTCACATTCGTCACATCGTCAACTCTTCTACTGGGCGTTGGTCCGCGGCCGATGAATTGGACCTTGAGCGTCGCGGACCGCGCCCCCCGTCACTTCGTCTCATCAATATTCAACTCGTTCTTCTTCGCAGTATCGTCACCCGTCTCTTTCCCGCCGTCTTCTCTCGCCAAGGTCTTCGTCGTCTGTCTCCGTGTCTTCAAAGCTCTTCCTCTGCACCAGACCAGCCCCTGGACATAAAGATCTCCTCAATCAACAACGGAATCTCCGCACCATCCAAATTCATCTATAACGTCATCAACACCGCCATGAATCATCTTCCAGACAAAATCATCACATACTGGCAGCGCGAAGGGGTTCTGGACAATGCCAATCAAATACAGTGGAGGTGCATCTACGAGGCCCCCTCCTCGAAGAAGGAGGGGGACGTCCAATACAAGCTCCTCCACAACATCCTGCCATCACTACCAGTACTTCACCACATCAACCCCAACATATCCCCTTCGTGCGGATGGTGCGGAGAAAGGGGCACGGTCTGGCACCTCTTTATCCTCTGTCCGGCCGTTCAACCTACTCTCAACCTCCTTCACTGTCTCATCGTTCGTCTCCTCCCCGACCTTTCTCCGAACTTTGATCTCTACTGGTCTCTGATTCCGCACGCCAAGCGTCGCAGCAAGGAAGCGGTCAGGCTGGCGAATTACCTCATCGTTAGCTGCAAAAATGTCTTCTACTTATTGTACCGTACCTGTAATTTCATCGACCCCTTCACCATCTGGAAAAAACGTATCCAATCCCGTATTATCCTTGACTTTAGCTATTACAAACTTACGCATCAAATTAATAATTTTGAAAATAAATGGTCTATTAACAATGCTCTCTTTACACTCATTAACGGGGAGATAACATGGTTGCTTTAATCTCATTTCTGCCCGCCTTCTAAATTGATTATTGTCCATACCTTATATTATTTTCTTTTATGCCGACTTATTTACTGTTTTTTTCATAATATATTAGTTATTATTCATGATCTTATTATAGACATTTGTCATCATTTTCTTACTGTTTATTCTCTCTTGTTTCATCTACATGTATACGTATACATTATTTTCTTGTCATTGGTTTACTACTTGTTTTTTTGATAATTCGTAATTAGCCCATCCTTTCCTCCCCTTTCCCCTCCCTGGAGATTGGCCGCTGGCAGTGGGCACGTTTGCCCACACCCAGTGATGCCAGTGGCCTACTCCATCCCTTTTTTTTCTTCTCATGTCCTACTCTACCCCTCCCCCCTTTCCCCGGACTGAGCCATTTACAAAAAAGACAGTCCTTAATATGTTTACTATCTGTTTATTTGTATTGTTTTTACATATCTATGTATATATATCTATATTTATTTATTGTATATTGCCTAATTCTAAAATGGAATAAAGTTAAATTTTGAAAAGTCAAGTCTATCCATCTGTCTGTCTCTATCTATCCATCTGTCTGTCTCTATCTATCCATCAATCTGTCTCTCCCCGTTTCTATCTATCTGTCTCTCCCCGTCTCTATCTATCTGTCTCTATATGTCTCTATCTATCTGTCTCTGTCTGTCTCTATCTATCTATCTATCTGTCTGTCTCTATCTATCTGTCTCTGTCTGTCTCTATCTATCTATCTGTCTGTCTCTATCTATCTATCTATCTGTCTGTCTATCTATCTGTCTGTCTCTATCTATCTATCTGTCTGTCTCTATCTATCTATATGTCTGTCTCTATCTATCTATCTATCTGTCTGTCTCTATCTATCTATCTGTCTGTCTCTATCTATCTATCTATCTGTCTCTGTCTGTCTCTATCTGTCGGGCTGTCGGTCTGTCTCTATATATCTGTCTGTCTGTCTGTCTCTATCTATCTGTCGGGCTGTTTGTCTGTCTGTCTGTCTCTATCTGTCGGTCTGTCTGTCTCTATCTGTCGGTCTGTCTCTATCTGTCGGTCTGTCTCTATCTGTCGGTCTGTCTCTATCTGTCGGTCTGGGGGTGGGGGGGGGGGGGGGGGGGGGGGGGGGGGGGGGAGGGGGCGTGAAATCTACCAAGCAGCTAACGCTGTAGGCGTGCCTCCCCCGCCCCTCCCCCTCCCCCCCCCCCCCCCCCCTCCCTTGCTAGAGGGTTCTGGGTGCATTTTTGTTATTTCTCCCTCTTTTTTCTTATCTTTTTCAGTCTCTCTCCCTCTCCATGTCTGTTTTTTTCCTTGAAGTAAAGGGGGGCCTGCGCCCCCACGCCCCCTATGGATCCGCCCCTGCCACCTACCTACCCAAAGGAAAACTCGAAGCTCGACGTCGGGTTTCGTCCATGGAATACATCCCAGGACTCCTTATCGCAACAGTAACTTAGATATTCCGAGTAAACACGGCAGTAGGTATCATTCTCGGTCTCCCAGCCATGATCCGGCTGAGGGCAGGCAAAAGGCTCCACGTACGACCCATCATTATCATAGTACCCCGCACACCCAGTTGGTATTGTGGGATAAGTACAAATAGACACTTTAACACCTCGAATTATCGGTAATCCTTTAAGTTGTCAATATTTTATATGTTTTGAATTTTTGGCAGTGTTCATACTTTATGTGATTCAACATATACATGAAATCAAACCAATTCGTCGTCCGAGTGACGAGAACATATTGAGAAATCGTTCTGTTTTAACTGATTTTGTCGAATGTTGAAATATAAAAATAAGCTGTTTTTGAGATATTCAGATACAATTTTCTGAAACATACCGCAGTTGTGCATTGGGTAAATCATTGCATGCAAAATACTACGTACAATGAGCATTGTGTTTGTACAAAAGATAACGCCAGCACGATGGGAGTGAGTAACTGCTCTTCACTGGCACAATTGAATAGGCCTACTACCGGAGCATAATGCTGTCCATTCCATCACACAAGGTGGAAATGCTGAATGTTCAGTACTCATAAAGTGTATATAAGGGTTCCACTGAGCGCACTAGTTCTACGTAAAATGGAGCGAGAGGCAGGTATCAACGAGCGTCGTGCAAGAGACGGTGTCCGTGTGCGTGGTGGTAGGGCAGGAGGAAGAGTGCACAGGGGACGGGGAGGCAGGGAAAGAGGCAGGGAAGGGGAGAGGGAAAGAGGCAGGGGAAGAGGCAGGGGAAGAGGTAGGGGAAGGAATATGAATGTTCCAAATGAGATACGAGCCACCATTGTTGACCATGTAGTGAATCATGGCCTAAGTATGGCTGAAGCAGGTCGACGAGTGCAGCCTCAGCTGACCCGGTCCACTGTGGCATCGACAATACGTGTGTTCAGGAATGACAACAGGTATAGTAACACACTACATGTACTACATATTACAGTACTGACTGTAAAATTGGTCATAATAGCACGCTGTAACACATTTCATTTTACTGTAACATTTATATCTATAGAATTGAAGCACTGCCCCACGCTGGTGGGAGAGGCCGAATGTTCACACCTCAACAAGAGGTAGCCATAGTCGACATGGTGAAAGCTAACAATTGTATCCGACTGCGAGAGATCCAGAGTGCTGTCATAGCTGATAATGGCATCTTTGGTAACATTGGCTCTGTGAGTCTCTCCACCATTGACAGGGTCCTCAAGAAGAACGAGATGTCAATGAAACAAGTTTACAAAGTTCCATTTGAAAGGAATTCTGAAAGGGCGAAGCAGCTAAGATTCCAATATGTACAGGTATGAGTCTGAACAGTATGTTTGGTGTCAATAACACCATTGCAGTACATCATGACGATGTGACAATTTACATATACATGTATTATAGTATGCGTGTCATAAGCAGACCTACTTTAAGGATGTGGCCTACACAGTGCATGTGCTGTTGTTATACAGTGCAGTGTGTTGCTTTACATTGTATTGTGTCCTGTATTTGGGATTGATGTGAACCGCTGTGCTTACGATTTTAGAGGATGATGGATCTGGAGGCGAATAACACCCCACATACATTTGTGCGTGTGTATATGCCGGCAATCGTGGACCTAGGACAAAAGAATTCGGGCGTAGACAAAGGGGTCCACGTTTGTACAAAACCAATGGGAGGCCTTCCGAAAAAGTTAGAGTATAAACAAAAGAGGAACAATGGGAGGTCCACGATTGCACCCGTTTACATGACTGGGTGTATGTGGATGAGGCAGGATTCAACCTCAACAAGGTCAGAAGACGTGGCAGGAACATCATCAGTCACCGTGCCACACAGTTGATGTACCAGGCCAGCGTGGGGGGAACATGTCAATGTGTGCTGCCATCTCTAACAACGGCGTAATCCACCATGTTCCCCTCATCGGACCTTACAACACAGCCCGTCTTTTGGATTTCTTGGGGGGCTGTACAATGCGCTCATCCCTGAGAATGAGAGGGGAGTGGTGAATCCTGACTTGCCAAATTATGTCGTGATTTGGGATAATGTCACATTCCACCGCTCCCTTCTTGTCGGGGAATGGTTTGCTGCCCGTCCACGAATGCTGAGGGAGTTCCTTCCACCCTATTCACCTTTCCTCAATCCCATTGAAGAATTTTTTCAGCATGGAGGTGGAAGGTGCATGATCACCGGCCCCAAAACCAATTATCTCTACTGGACGCCATGAATGCTGGTTGTGGGGATATCTCAATCGAGGACTGCCAAGGTTGGATACGTCATGCCAGAAGGTTCGTTGTATCTATTTCTTTAGTATTTGATGTGGGTAATGTGTGTACATGAGCATTACTTTATTGTTTAGCGCAATAACATTTTCATCTGTTGTCCCACAGGTTTTTCCCTCGGTGCCTTCAGAGGCAACACATCAGATGCGATGTGGATGAAGTGCTTTGGCCAAACAGGGAGGAGAGAATGGATGCCCAATGAGAGTCCTGTGGAGCTTGACTACATTTGTCAGCAATGGGGCGATTGTCCCAAAAACTATACATAAATAAAGAAATGAGAAATAAAACAACAATACTACATGTACATGTATTACACAATATGTAATAAACGTAATACATTCAAGATACACACCATCACAAATGTGTCTTTTCTTATATAGTGTGTCCATTTGTTGTTTACATTGTCAGCAACACTATCACTCTGTCCAGTTTTGATGCAACTACTTTGCCATTTGGGTGTCGGTGTTCACGCAGTGATCAGAAGGAGCTGTGCATTTGGTTACATTGATGTAGCAATGACTGACTTAGTGTATTTTGACGCCTGTTGTTAGCATTTTGATTGTTATATTTGCTTTTGCACGGGTGGTACAGTGTTGTGAGAAATGCTTTCAGTGTTTTGGGGATTGCATTTTGAGTTTTGAGAAAGAGGTTATTGTCTCGGGAAGTGCGTCAAAGCAACTGAGAAAAACTGTAATACATATAAATAAATTTATTTATGAAATAAAATGTGATCCGGTCAATTTGAGAAGCATGGTTCCTTTAACCCTGTTTGCTGATAATCGTGTATTTTATGCGCCTTCTGACAAAACAAAATACGTCGTGTTAAAAAAGAGTTTTATTTCGGATAGTACGTTTTCTGTGCTGTAGTGACAGACGTTCAACATGATGGCACCAATTTCTAATTTACTTACTTTTTTGCTTTGACGAGTAAAAAGAAAGTTTTTTTAGGCAAATGCATCCGCAAATGGAAAGTAACAGTTTTCATATTGTTGTATGCATGATTAGGGCGATCATTTCTGTCAGGCCACATATACTCGTCGACGTCGCAGTCCTTTACCCCATATTTGATAAATGATTTATTTCTTAAATCATTTGCATTAGTGCGTGCGAATGATTCTAGTAGACGGTTGCTTTCTTTCAATTTGAACACAATATGCCCTTAGTTGGGAGACAAATCCATTCGGATGAATACCGTGTGAAATGTACATTTGCTAACGTTTAATGAGATGCAACAATTTGCTAGTGTACCGAAATTTGTGCGAATACAACAAAAGAATTATACTTTAAGTTCCGCACCAGGCACGCAAATTTTCGAATGGTGCGATTTCACTTCTATTATCGTCACTTTAGTTGCAGTTGCCGTGTTAAAGCGATTGAGAAAAACTGTAATATAGAATACCAAAAAAAAAATCAAGACCAAAGTATGCCGCTTATGAAACTGGTGCAAAATTGTTTTTAGACAAATCCAAAGATTTTTATTGATAGCATGTGTCCTCATCAAATAAATCAGAAAAAAATTCTAGGTAGTTGAATTACACATGTAGTCAGTGGCGTAGCCAAGGGTGGGGGGGGGACTGCCCCCTGTGGGAACTCTTTCCCCCCGCCCCCTTTCCCCCCCACCCCCCTGGAAAATTGGCATTTCGCCATCTGTAGTGTGTAGATATGCGTTACTATAGCGTGGACCTATTTAACAAAGTAGAATTTCCCCCCTTGAAAATAGCCATTCCCCCGTTTGCCCCCCCCCCCCCCCCCCCCTAGGAAGAGCCTGGCTACGCCACTGCATGTAGTTAATTAAGTCTTTGTTCAGTTTAGATATAGTCAGAAGCCATTTTGGAGACTTCGGGGGAAAGACAGCTAAGCACGCGCTTGAAAAACTATTGAAGTACCAACATTTTGAAGCATTATCACAGCTATAGAGTACCGAAATGATGACGTCAATCAATGCAATGTTTGTAACCAGAATACATTCTAAACTGCATGGTTTGGAACCAGTTGCCGCGGCAACTGACGTCAGACTTCGGTACTCTATAGGCCCCATATATATTATGACCCTTTAGTGGTAAATGATACGGGTAATTATAGTTGCATGGGAACTACAAAATTGCTAACATTACAATGATTGCCTTAATCTCATTTGAGTTGTTTCTGTTATCTAATTTATTTATTATTGATGTATTTACGTGTCTTGACAACAAAACAAACTGTTGCGTGCGTACCATTGTTTGTGTGGGTTTAGGAGTCCATTTATTATATGTATCTTATTATCATACAGTTGAATTCTTGAACTTAGGTTGCTTATTAAATATACCATGCTCAGGCCGACAGTTTTTTAAATTTAAGTTTCACACGGCCGCTTACAATTTTCTTGCGGCTGACCTGTAAGAACCGTCGACCTGGCATAGTTTAAACTGAACAGCTTTACAATTTCTTTGTAAATATTCACGTTACTGAACATAACCACAATAAACATCGTTTGGCTTAATAAATTCTGACAATAATTATTGCTAGCTTTAACCGTCTAATTAAAGGTGAACTTCACCCTCCATTAATTAAGCAACTTTAAATGATTAAATTCGGTACATGTGGCAGCCTCGTACAATTTTGTTATTGACTTCTTACATTACCCAATGTATATTACGAGAACAATTAAAGAACTAGGCCTATACGTCATATAATTCGTAATTAGCTTCATAAGAAATACATATATAGAAAGAATCAATGTAATTATGGAAATACATACCAAAACAGTATATATGTACATATACCGAGTACGGGATGGGCGAAAACCCCGCGAAAAACCTTCTTGGGGGAAAAACACGGGGAAATTCCCAACCGGCTCCAAACTTTGTGGCAACCAAGTTAACTAACTCCGTACATCAGCATATAAAACAGTTGAAACTGGATGAACTGAATGAATCCAGCATAGTAACTGGAACCATACATACAAAGTAATGGTGGTGGGGAAGGGAGGTGGAAGAGTAATCTTTAGCGACAGTGTGTTACTGGCGACAGCCAAGAATGAAATGTGGCCTACCATGGTAGTTTACTTCGCTAGATAGCCAGCTTTCCTGAACACTAAGTTAGCTGTTCTTTATTCTTATTACAAAGGACTGAAAACCCACACAAAAGAGACAGTGCTTTCGGCAATGTGGGTTACCTTACCCACCGCGAGCGGACACTAATTATGCACAGCCCGGCTTAACAAATTCTCACCTGGGCAGACCTTGTGAACCGCTCCCTATTCATCGAGTGCCACAATCACAATATCGACACGCTCTTCATAAATCGGATTAAATGTTTTAATCTTTATTTGTGTTCAAACTGGCCATTTTGGCACAGTATACAAACACCATTAACATTTCCAAACATCATTTAAAGATTGCTGTAAAAGATCAAATAAAATATACAGATTTGGGTGGTCCAATACATTTTTCCAGAGCTGTATGTATTTTAACTATCCCCGCATATCAATTTCAACAAGTTTCTAAACGTACGAGGTGTGATCAAAAAGTTTCAAGACTGTTCCGGTTGCAAACGAATGGAGCGCAGTACAGTAATGCATATAGCAGGTGTAAGCAATAACTTCCGTGAGTAAATATTCCAAGTTACATCGCTTGATCAACACCTGCAGCCGATTTCACGAAACCTTGCGCAATTGCGCAACTGTACTTACGCCACCATTTATTGCGTAAGTTGCGCAACATCTGTGACATTTCTAAAATCGATTTCACGAAAGTTACGTAGTGCCTAAGTCGCTGACTTGCGCCACAAATTATGGCGTAACTTACGCACTCGTTTTAGGTGGCTTAAGTTGTCCGCAAAAACACTGAAATTATGACTTAGCTAGCTGAGGGTGAGCATAGTAGAGCCGTTAGTTGCTCAAATCATTTATTAAATTCACTAGATTATTTCAGAGAGTAATGAAATTATCATCCACTCTAGGTTTACCTGTGAGAAATTTCCGAAAGTTGCCATCATCATTTTTTCGGAGCGGAGTTTCAGAAATAAAAAGTTTCAAAATGGCGCCCACAGTTCAATTTCACGACTGTTCCATGTATTCTTATTGTTGTACTGAAACAGTCGTCGTAAAAGCGGCATTCAGCCTTGTCCGCGATGTATATAATAAATATAACGTTGCGCAGCTACGCACTGTTTCGTGAAATGAATCGCAAGGATGTAGCGCAGCTGCGCAACATTTTTATAGCGCATGTCCTATGCCAAGGCGTAAGTTTAATATTAATACGCACAGTTTCGTGAAATCGGCTGCGGGTCATCACACTTTTATCCCCTTAATAATTTTAACATGTTCATAAAGTGTTCATGTGTTAATCGTTTGTAACACCTCCTATACATGTACGTGTAAAGTACTGACAGTAACACGTTTTAGTGTTAACAAATGTTATCCATCATTTTTTACACATTATTTAAACAAATTAAAATTCGAATGGGATAAAAACAATGTCATTACAACCGCGGAAGCGTAAAGTTTCTCAGAGCTTCTTCAAACAGGCGAATATGGAGGCGGAGATTCCGATGGCTGGATGTCAGCTGTCTGGCAAATCTCTTCATAACTTGGAGGTGGCGCTTTATAAGTAACAGGTGCCACTGAAAGAACAGAAAATGCGCTAACCTTAGCGTTCACATTAGCATTTAGAGGGATGTGGTCAACCCCATACGTACAAATGTATGGACCTTTGAGGGAGAGGTGAGTTGGTCTCACCGACGGCGGAAGTTACCCCGCCTGGGTCTACTCTATATGTGTGAACATTGGGAGAATTTATCTGGAATCTGTTGAAGAATTATCCTCTATTTAGATCTGGGCCCAGGAAAACTGTAAGGGTGTGGTAGGGTCGGCAATTCAATATGTTGCCGACCTTCCCACCTCTTACCTAGAGTGGCTTTTAGCCTCGCAGTGTCTAGTTTCAATAAAAAAACATAAAGCGATTATATAATCGTTTCTTCAGCACATTTTGTCTCTGGGCGATGGTCATTTAAATATAGCGTGTGCAAGGTTTGTCCCTTATTCAAATCAGTTTTAGGATCTTTATAATTCGTATAGGTTCTGCGTTTTTTAACCTTACGATGAAACAACCCGAGGCCAAACCCTCCCGTGACAAAGTAAAATGTCCTCAATTTTGTTCCAACAGGCATAACAACCTTATTCTTGCGACTTGTCCGTGTTTTTTTTTTTACCACTTCACGATTCAAGGACCATACTTAAGTTATAGGTACCCAAACAGAGTAAATCATTGGGGGAAGTGTGTTAAATTTCTGCCAACAATGAGATTCCCTCATTCTGAACCCCCATTAATGGACTAGTCTATCCAAGACAGAAATTAAGAAGCTCGTGGGACTAAGAAGAACTCAAAGGTGACGTCGTGATATTTGATGCTGTCAAGAGTAGGCTACTAACAATCCTCCCGTAGCTTTAAAGAGGAAATAGAGAAGTTAATAAGAGTTTCAGAATAATCTTATAATACGGTTTCTATTTATGTACTGACAGTACAGTAATAAAGCAGTTGGTTTCATTGAAAGATTTGTTATAAGGGAATAAATATGTGCTGGGCCAGTTTTAAACCGCCTTGGGGCCTGGACGCTGATAATGACCGAGCCTTCGGCTCTGGTCATTTTTATTCCCATATTTATTCCCATTTATAAAATGCTTTTCTCTATACCTCCAAAAAGTATAAATTTCCAATGATCTTTTTTCAATTCTTTTTACCTTGGTTTGTAAAACACCCCTTTAGCTATTTAATGGTTCGTGTCTCATGCGAGTGGTGCTAAAAAAATCCTTATATTATGGAAACTGACGCGCGCGTGACATGAATGCAGCAGTGCCGGTGTAGTGTGCAATAGAGCGTGTAAGTTGACCTCGAGAACGTACTAGAGTTTACGAGAAACCGAACTTCCGGGCACCTCGATCGAATAGGAACTTCAACGTGTAAAGCGAGTAGTTTTCTTGAAATAATTTGTTTTGACGCTGTTCTTTTTACTGAAAGGTAGATAAAAACTGTTAGCAAAATATTATTATTCATTTCAATTTGCAAAATGTGAACGATATGTCAAATTAGGGAAAAGGAGAACGAAAAAGTCTAGTACGTCATACATACGTCATTCGCCATTGTTCTGGTTCACGCGCCGGTCTAAATAGCGTAGACCATATGCAGTATAAGGCGGTCGTCGCATATAATTTGTGTATGTACGTTCAGTTACGTCCGCAGCGCCAGAGGATGCAGTACAGGGGTTTTGGGGCCGGACTTTCTCTTCCCGACAATGAGCCAATCACGTTGCAACCTGACGCTCAGATCAAACATTTTGTCTTACTTTTCTTTAATAATTTAGACAGTCATGCATGTTTTCATATATTGTAAAATTAATTTTGAATTTATCATCCATATTTCACTATGAACTCTTTGGATGTGATTTCCAATTCAGAATGGACAGAAGGATTAAGAAAATGTGATTTTAACAATGAGGGTCCAAAATTACATCCAGAGTCCAGAATCACA
The DNA here is from genome assembly GCA_037893225.1 of Hippasteria phrygiana. Classification (NCBI taxonomy): domain Eukaryota; kingdom Metazoa; phylum Echinodermata; class Asteroidea; order Valvatida; family Goniasteridae; genus Hippasteria; species Hippasteria phrygiana. The sequence goes on from JAZGUH010001250.1 coordinate 31,635, forward strand.
ATGCGGTTTAAGCTGTTAAACCCAGAAGTCACAATGTACTTTTTGTCAGGGTGGGATAATAGTTCACAGGCTTCAGATGTAATTTTAAATAGAGTAGGATGTGATTTTGTGGCATCATTGTTAAAATCACATCCTCTTAATCCTCATGTCCATTTTGAATAGGAAATCACATCCAAGGGATTCACAGTGTTTATGGCCGTTTCATGGTTCAGATCTTCGTAAAAACAAAGTATAGAAAACAAAATCAACTACACGTGAAAGTCCTATAGCCGTCGGCTCGGAGGTGCCCGGAAGTTCAATCGTGACCTTTATGCGCGAGACTTACACAGTCTATTATGGACTCTAATAGACTAATACGGACGCAACGGTAGTATTGCGCTTGCGTAATAAGCCAATTCGGTATTTCAACTGCGCATGTGCATAATGACATTTTATCCCGAATGACCTGCGTGACCTAACGCGCGCGTGTGAACGCAAAAGTTGGTCGCACAACGCGCACGTGTTAAATTCAATCAGAATGGGCGTTCGCGTAACACAGCGTGACATTACGTCAGCAACTTTATCCTGAATAACCTTTGACCTTTGAGATACCAAACTGGCTTATTGGGAGAGTGACTGGTCGGGCAAGTGTTCAACCAATAAAAGGAACCAGATTTCATAGGAGTACATTTTCTTGTGACACCGGAAAAAGTGTTTAAAAACGGTTGGTGTTTTATCGGCCGTTTAAAAACCACCCACGTGACGGGCTTTCGACCAATAGGAACGGGTAAACTGTCTTAGGTATTTATGAAAACTGGGTATAGGGGAAGGGTGGGGCTATTCAATCCGTTTATTCTTACCTAAGGTCGTTTCTTGTCGATGTTTGAATGCTTTGTAGGTCAGTAAACAAACCAGTCCCATCAGAAGCAGAAAAAGGAACAGGGGAATATACGGGTAGCTGTGGTAACAAAAATCAAGAATCATAGAGACAGTGTTCATTCTTTGAAAGGTTTCTCGCGCTCGTTGTCAAAATAATAGGAATACAGACGTAAATGTCCTACATGCACACAACCTCTGTGTATTTCAGGGGAATTTTTTTCTCTGATTTCTTATTGTAAACAAAAGGCTGTTGTGTTGAGAAGGAAAAAACAAGACACTTTTATATCTCAAGCTTTGTGCGGCAAATTAAGGCGCATTTTCAAACTGCTGAGACGCACACAATAAACTCGACATGCCCCACAAGTGCATATTAAACAACTTAAAGACTGGCTGGTACCGCGGGGCGGGGTTCACAGAAGGAGATTAGGAGGGGATCGAACATTTTTCTGCTGTCTTTACTTGAACAGAATTTAAATAACTGTCGGGCCTGCCTCCATCCCGCATTTGGTTTGCTGAAACAAGTCAAATGTATTAAAAAGAATCTGCAGAAACTGATGCCCCCACCCCAACGTCTGAACCGGCTAAAAACAGTCTGAAAAACACTATTTCTTTTTGGTTTTTTTAGGACGCCTCAAACGCCGCAGGGGGGAAGGTGGCAAGTCCCCCCCCCCCCCCCCCCCCCCCCTCCGCTGGAAACCCCTTAGCCCCCGGATCAGCCCCTGATGATAGTATACAACCAACCACAGAAAGTTTGGCATGTGTAGGCTTCGTAAGTCAGCCTCATATCTGGCTTTGCTGCAGCAGAATTTCCAGTGGTGAGTGCCGCAGCAGTAGAAGTTGTTTGTCCCGGGGTAGTCAGGGCAACTGAAGCCCTCTGCAAAGTTCCCCGAGTCGTCGTAGTAAGGCGAACACATTTACCTGCCTCCTGTTGATCAGTAAATCAATCAATGGCATTATTTTCTAAAGCGACAAAATCAAAAGTTTGCTCTAAGGCGCCGGGGCATATTGATGGTACGCCTCCTGAGACAGGTGAACTTGCAGGATAGGAGTCTCTTGAATGTAACGCAATGACCTGCAGCCGATTTCACGAAACCTTGCGCAATTGCGCAACTCTACTTACGCCACAATTTATTGCGTAAGTTGCGCAACATTTTAAAATCGATTTCACGAAAGTTACGCAGTGCGTAAGTCGCTGACTTGCGCCACAAATTATGGCGTAACTTACGCACTCGTTTTAGGTGGCTTAAGTTGTTGGCACAAAACACCGAAATTATGACTTAGCTAGCTGAGCGTGAGCACAGCAGAGCCGTTAGTTGTTCAAATCATTAATTAAATTCACTAGATTATTTCAGAGAGTAATGAAATGATCATCCGCTGCAGGTTTACCTTTGAAATATTTCCGAAAGTTGCCATCAATTTTTTTTTCGGAGCGATGTTTTAAAAGTTAAAAGTTTCAAAATGGCGCCCCACTGTTCAATTTTACGACTGTTCCATGTATTTTTATTGTTGTATTAAAACAGTCGTCGTAAAAGCGGCATTCAGCCTCGTCCGCAATGTATAAAATATATAAAACATTGCGCAGCTACGCACTGTTTCGTGAAATAGATCGCAAGGGTGTAGCGCAGCTGCGCAACATTTTTATAGCGCAAGTCTTACGCAATGGCGTAAGTTGCTGGTGTCTGATGTATTCTCGGGGAGCTTGTTAATAAGGACAGAGCCGATCTTCAGGTATGATAAGGCATTGGCAGAGCTGGCAACACAGTTGTAGGCAGTGTTCATACATGAGATAACAAACCTGTGAAACTTCATGAGAAAATAATGAAAATCTATTCTGCTTTTATATACAACTTATTTCGATTGTTGAAATCTAAATCAGCCACATGACTGTGTTTTTGAAGGTATTCACAGGTATTCAATTTCCTCAAAGATGACATCATTTCAGACGGAAACATTTTTCAGGAGGATTGGTACTGGTATCATTGTGAACAGTAAACTTCAAGATTGAAACTTAACATTTTTTCATCTTTACCAAAGTTTTATCACACCTTTAACAGCTACATGAAATTGGCCCCAGACCTTAAAGGTATGTTACCTTGGAGACCGCCCAATTGAGCTACAAAAACCGTTCGTCCTAAAATTGCTGTGGTCAGAAAAATAAATCGTTAAAAGGTAAAATACAATAGTGTCTACGACCACTGAACACGCGCCGTTTGTCCGCAAATCATTGACGACAATACTTGTGGGGACGAAAGTTTGGTTCGGAATCGGCATAGTCGGGCCGTGACCCCCTGTAGCACTCGTATTTTTTCGTCAATGATTTCCATACAAACGGCGCATTTTAAAGGGTGGTTCGTGAACGTTGTTATATTTCCACTTCTTAAATGTAGTGTACATGATTGGTCATTGTTGCAATTTTCAGAAATGGGCGGATTTGGGGGTTAGTATTTTATAGGAAATATCGTTTCATTGACCTGTTCAAAGTTTTGCGTTGTTGGATGGTAAACAAAAAACGAGAGAAAATGGCGTTCGTTTTCAACCGTCGGGCGGATGGTAGCCTTCAGTCAAGGCGCGCGTGGTTAATTACCTGGACGCGCGACGGGCCCCGAATATGCTTGCCTTTGAATTATAGACAGGGCCCAGACCAGGAAAAACTGCCGTTTTTTCCTGTCAAGGTTTTCTCAACGGTTTCATCATCCTGAACCTCAACCATTTGAAATTAGCTTGGGGGCCACCCTGATTTTTGCCCCTAATTCAAAATGGCCGCCAAAATCCAAAATGGCCGCCAAAATTACCTAAATTAGATATATACTGCTAATTACGTTTAATATCAACGTTTTTTCAGTGGTTCTGTCATCCTGAATCTGCACCCATTGAATTTAGCTCCAGAGCCACCCAGAATTTGGCCTCAAATCCAAGATGGCCGCCAAAATCTAAAATGGCTGCCAAAATTATCTTAATCAGATTTATACTACTTGTTCTTTTTCTGCAGGAGTTCTTTTTCAGTGATTTCGTCATCCTGATCATAAGGCCTTTGAAATTAGTCTGGGGAGTACCCAGGATTTGTCCTTGGAATCCAAGATGGCCGCCAAAATGGCCTCCAAAATGGCCGCCAAAATTACCTAAATTCGATATATACTGCTAATTATGTTTAATATCAACGTTTTTTTCAGTGGTTCTGTCATCCTGAATCTACGACCATTGAATTTAGCTCCAAAGCCACCCAGAATTTGGCCTCAAATCAAAGATGGCCGCCAAAATCTAAAATGGCTGCCAAATTGACCCTAATAAGATTTATACTGCTTCTTGTATTTTTTTCTGTCAGTTGTCAGTGATTCCGTCATCCTGAACCTAAGGCCTTTGAAATTAGTCTGGGGAGTACGCAGGATTTGTCCTTGAATCCAAGATGGCCGTCAAAATGGCCTCCAAAATGGCCACCAAAATGGCCACCAAAAGCATCTTAATTATATTCAAACTGCCTCTTCGTTTTTTCCTGTTAACATTTTCTAAAGTTGGTTTCATTATGGCGTCCTGAACCTAAGCCTTTTGAAATGAATTTGGGGCTACCCAGGATTTGGCTGCAAATCCAAGATGGCCGCCCAAACAAAAATGGTTAAACGGTCTCTTATTTGTACCCCATCAGTTTCCTTTCTCGGAAATCAGAGTTTATGATTGTCATATACTTTAACTGTACAAATAATCTATACTGTCTTCTCTCCAATTGCAACATTAGCTAGCAGCCCAGCCTCATCGTGGTCCATCTAGAATTGTTTCCTTGCACGTAATTCGAACATACAGTTTAGAGAAAGGATCAAAGTAATTAATTGACAGGTATGTATACTTGCTAGTTAACATTGTTTGCGAAATGCATTGCTTTGGATGACATTATTGCTCAACTATTATGTTCTTCTTGTGTAAGTATACTGTAATTCACGAACAAAAAATTGAATGACTTCTATAATTGTATCTTTACTTCTAGGAATCAGCACTATGGCGGCTACCCCCATTTTTAGTACAGGAGCAGATGACAGAAGACGGTGCCTGCTTTGCAATGAAAATATCAAGGATAAGGATGGTGGTGGACAGTCGTGGCCCAGCTAATTGAAATTCAGTATAAGGAGGCTGAGAACATATCACTTGACCATCTGTCAGCCAGTGTTTGGAGAACTTCCAGTCCAGCTTGTGTCACATTTGAGATGTCATCCTTATCCTTGATATTTTCATTGCAAAGCAGGCACCGTCTTCTGTCATCTGCTTTTGTACTCAAAAAGGGGGTAGCCGCCATAGTGCTGATTCCTAAAAGTAAAGATACAATTGTAAAAGTCATTCAATTTGTGTTCGTGAATTACAGTATACTTACACAAGAAGAACATAATAGTTGAGCAATAATGTCATCCAAAGCAATGCATTTCGCAAACAACAATGTTAACTAGCAAAATCCCTGTCAATTAATTACTTTGATCCTTTCTCTAAACTGTATGTTCGAATTACGTGCAAGGAAACAATTCTAGATGGACAACGACGAGGCTGGGCTGCTGATGTTGCAATTGGAGAGAAGACAGCATAGATTATTTGTACAGTTAAAGTATGACACTCATAAACTCTGATTTCCGAGAAAGGAAAATTATGGGGTACAAATAAGAGACCGTTTAAATCCGATTAAGGTAATTTTGGTAGCCATTTTTATTTGGACGGCCATCTTGGATTTGCAGCCAAATCCTGGGTAGCCCCAAATTCATTTCAAAAGGCTTAGGTTCAGGACGCCATAATGAAACCATCTTTAGAAAACGTTAACAGGGAAAAAACGAAGAGGTAGTTTGAATATAATTAAGATGCTTTTGGCGGCCATTTTGACGGCCATCTTGGATTTCAGGACAAATCCTGGGTATTCCCCAGACTAATTTCAAAGGCCTTAGGTTCAGGATGACGAAATCACTGACAACTGACAGAAAAAAACCAAGAAGCAGTATAAATCTTATTAGGGTAATTTTGGCAGCCATTTTAGATTTTGGCGGCCATCTTTGATTTGAGGCCAAATTCTGGGTGGCTTTGGAGCTAAATTCAATGGTTGTAGATTCAGGATGACAGAACCACTGAAAAAACCGTTGATATTAAACGTAATTAGCAGTATATGTCTAATTTAGGTAATTTTGGCGGCCATTTTGGCGGCCATTTTGGCGGCCATTTTGGCGGCTATTTTGGCGGCCATCTTGGCGGCCATCTTGGCGGCCATCTTGGCGGCCATCTTGGCGGCCATCTTGGCGGCCATCTTGGCGGCCATCTTGGCGGCCATCTTGGCGGCCATCTTGGATTCCAAGGACAAATCCTGGGTACTCCCCAGACGAATTTTAAAGGCCTTATGATCAGGATGACGAAATCACTGAAAAAAAACTCCTACAGAAAGAAAAAAAAGTATTATAAATCTGATTAAGATAATTTTGGCAGCCATTTTAGATTTTGGCGGCCATCTTGGATTTGAGGCCAAATTCTGGGTGGCTCTGGAGCTAAATTCAATGGGTGTAGATTCAGGATGACAGAACCACTGAAAAAACGTTGATATTAAACGTAATTAGCAGTACATATCTAATTTAGGTAATTTTGGCGGCCATTTTGGCGGCTATTTTGGCGGCCATCTTGGATTCAAGGACAAATCCTGGGTACTCCCCAGACTAATTTCAAAGGCCTTATGATCAGGATGACGGAATCACTGAAAAAAAACTCCTACAGAAAAAGACAAGTAGTATAAATCTGATTTAGATAATTTTGGCAGCCATTTTAGATTTTGGCGGCCATCTTGGATTTGAGGCCAAATTCTGGGTGGCTCTGGCGCTAAATTCAATGGGTGCAGATTCAGGATGACAGAACCACTGAAAAAAACGTTGATATTAAACGTAATTAGCAGTATATATCTAATTTAGTTAATTTTGGCGGCCATTTTGGATTTTGGCGGCCATTTTGAATTAGGGGCAAAAATCAGGGTGGCCCCCAAGCTAATTTCAAATGGTTGAGGTTCAGGATGATGAAACCGTTGAGAAAACCTTGACAGGAAAAAACGGCAGTTTTTCCTGGTCTGGGCCCTGTCTATTAAGGCTGTGAGCGCTGTCTTGACCAGCTCCATGTACGTGCGTAACGGCGAACGCCGATCCCTGGCACGCACGGTCCCCGCAGTGCTTGTGTACGTGTATACGCACCGCTTCGTACTATCCGAACTCCGCCAGGACCACAGCCTTGATGATACTGTTTTAATCGCGCGCGATCTGATTGGTCCTAAATGGCTTACAGGGTTGGGGCGACATCTAGGATTCGGGCAACATAAAAGTACGGGGTTTGGCTACCAAAAAAATAGGATTCGGGCTACATTTTTAGGTACAGGGTTGGGGCTTTAGATCCAGTGTCATATGAATACGTTTAGGTGCCGCACTTCCAGCAAACAAACAAACTCCCACAAAAGGCACCCCAAAAGTTTTCCCAGGTCAGCACAAAAAAAAAATTAAGTGGGACAGAGCGGCGCCATGAAATGTCAGGTACTCCTAAATTTGATCGATTATAGACTTTCATTAGAAATGCTAACAGTCCCGATTTGGCCAACTATAGGCACGCTTGACAAATCATGAAGAAGCAATCGGTGGCTTACCACTTACATTGATGATTATGCATGCGTAATTGTCAGTGCGTGATTGTCCACAATATGGAATTAGAAATACTTGCATCCACAATATGCACCCGCACGTCCAATTTACCGCCACTATCAACAGTTGGTTTGTCAATCTGAAGTGCAGTGGTTGCCACTGTCGAGTGAATATCAGACTCTGAAAATCCGACATGTTGGTTATACTGCGCACACTTAGAAGCCCCCGCCAACACAAACATAATGAGAAACATAGGGTTAGGGTGAGGGTGTGGATTAGGGTGAGGAATAGGGTTAGGATTGGGGTTAGGGTCTAGGATAGGGTTAGGGTTGGGATGAGGTTGAAGGTTATGAGGAAAAGCAATGATTGTGTTCATTATAAAAGCGCAATTGCGTTGCAATGCATGATGGCAAAAAGTCGGACATTCATGGGAGTCGGACATTTTATCTGGCAATGCTTTCAGCAATCTCTTGAATTGTATGCCAATGTAAAATTACATATTCATGAGACAGGAGTGATGTCACATAAGAGGAAGGCTTCAGTATCATAACTGATTTGTGTATAAAAATTAAGGAATTTTGTGTGGCTTTTTATGGGGCAATTTGTCTGAATGTTTGTGTTTCTGCATTATTATAGTGCTAATTAGCCAGTTAGTAAACAAAGTTAAAAGGACACAATGGAGGCCTTGGAGGCCGCCCAAAAGCGTTCGTCCTCAAATTGCTATAATTGGAAATATCACTCAAAAGTAGAATATACATGTAATAAAATACATGTAATAAAATACATGACCATCCGTAGAAAATGCGCCGTTTGTCCGAGATCATTAACGAAAATAATTCGGGGAACGCACTGGTAGCGAAAATAGAAACGTGTTCAGGGCGATTCTCAAAATCTCGGCGGAATTCAATTAACATTATCCAAATGAATGAACATTGTGCAAAATTGGTCGGGAAAACGTTTATTACACCTATTTTTAAATTCAGATCTAGGAAACGGATAGCCAAAAAGATTCAATTTAGGGGAATTTCGGGGCAATGCCGCCTTTTAATGTAAAAACTGCTAACAAAATGTCAAATTTACTTCTTTTTGCTGTTGCAGGTGTCTAATTGTATGGAGAGTATTTTGAGTGACAGCATACCAACGGGACCCGCATATTTCAGAGGCATGTATGAGTGAAAAGGAACACCTCAGGAACTCCTTTGTCACTACACAGATTAGAAGCACTGATATTGCCAGACATTTTTTTTGGAAATGATTTGGTTTATTTCGCTAGACCTTTAAAGAAACATATCTCTGCATGGCCGTCTGGCTTATTTTTTTCCCCAGGGTGTTTCTCCCAAATTCAACAAAAGTGCATATTGTGCAAACAACTTTTTTTTCGTTTCTGTCTTCATGCATGGCTGCCCTTGTGCAGACACAAAGAGATACTGAGAGAAACACGCTGCTCAGTATTATTTTGTGAAAAAAACAATGCTCAGAAAATAACGAGAACAAATGCTGTTCTTGTAGTCTGGTTTCCTGACCCTACTTCAGACAAAACGGAGCAAGTTATAGACGTCAGTGAATTTGTTGTCGGGAAACTAGACCAGCTGGCTTGCATTCGTTTACGAATGTGTAACCAAGTGCCACAAAACAAGTGGACTCACTAAAATTGGTGAGCAGTATTTGAAAAAAAGGCAGTTTTTCCAACGACGGTCGGCCGACCATCGCTGGAAATTCACACAAAAATCCCATTTTTTTTTTTAAATGACGGCATAACAGGTGTCATGATTTCTCAGGATGCTTGAGACTATTATCTAATTACAATCAAGTAAGGTATTTCCTAATAATTCAGTAGTTTTGTGTTGTGATGTTTGCAGATGTTGTACATTACCTTTAAGACCCCGATATGACACCAAATAAGGCATGCTTGCATTACCACGGGCAGGCCCGATTTTCCATTAGAAAATGAATGATTAAAAACGGCAGTTGAAACGAAACGAAACGCGTTTCGTAGACTTCAAGAATATAAAATTTGGCTGCTCTTGATGCAACCATAGTCTGCTAACAATTTCCACGTTTCTTTGATAAATAATCATGGGCTTTCATTGAGTTGCATTTTTGTTTTATGCAAGTTCGCCCCGAACAAGGCTGAGGGATATACAAGTAAACGAACGCATCAGGAGTTATTATCTTCGTGTTCGAAATTCGATGGTGGAAAACAGCACTTCAATCGGCTGGATTTCCATAACTGCTTTCGTGCGTCTTTTACCACCCACAACACATACAGAAATTCGAATGACTTGAAAGAGTGAATTTCTTACGGCAACTGTCTTACCTTTTTGTGCACAAACACGACTCGATTAAACGCCAGAAACGCACCTCCACCCCTTTTGGTGCGTACACGGTTAAGTTGAAAATAGCAGTTTTGACTGTAGAGTCCGACGACTGTTTCATGAATGTAGTTTGTAGATCTTGAAATAATAGATTTCAAAAGCTTGGATATCGAATACGGTCGTCCACGGCTGTTTAATGTATACGGACTTTAATATACATGTCAATATCGGATTTTCCCCTTGAGTTTTCACTTAATGAAAAGAATTCATATTATTATGATATATCTGTGCTGCATCAATAACGCAGTGAAAATTAATCACTGTATTAAAGGTACAAGTTAAATAATGCAATGTTATAATTTTTTATATTAACATCATGACTCGCAGTTTTTAACCACTCCAATGTAATTGCCGTCTTCTGCTGCCATTTTGCCGGCTCGTTAACATGGAACACTGGTTTCCAGAAAACAACTTTCGTACTTAGCGATTTCCCATTCGAAGGTATGAGTGTTGAACTTTTGGCGGTGGTGGGTTTTGATCGAGGGTTGATGGTCAAAGATGACCTATCACCGCTTTGAATAAACAGAAACACTGCAGTCTCCGGACCATAGGTTTCAAATTTCGAAGTTTACCACCGCACTATCCGATTATCAGTGTGAAGGAAACACAGAGCATTTTGGGTAAATTGCCAAGCTTGCCATGATCATGCGCATTCGTTCAAAAGTGGTAATCTTGTACAACCTCGTTCCCAGGGTTAACTTTTATCTCGTTCTGAATTGTAAACTCCGGATGGACTGGTCCGACTGGTCTGACTGGTCACAACAATTACAAGCTGGTAAATCGTAATAATCGTCTGAATGAAACTTTGAAAAATCGTTAACAAAAAAAACTTTTAAAAACCTCCAATAACTGAGTCATAACAATTGGTTATTTTTCCATTTTTAACGCTTTTCCTACTTCCATTTTCTTAGCACTCATACCTGCACCAGACTGGAAAATAACGACGATAGGCATATACCTGCAGTGATGTAGCCTATAATTTAGTAACCTGCATCCAATGAACGGAAGGTGACCCATTATCAACTATCTCGCACTACCAGACTATACTACACAAAACATATTGTCTGCAATTGCCAATGCGCCTAATTATCTCTAATTAACTAATGTTCATGGATACACAAATGATCCAGTACTAGGGCGAGAAAACAGCTAGATAGCACACGGCATGAATGCCCTGGGGACGAGGTTGGGTCAAGGACCACTTAGGTTACATAAAATCTATCTAACGAGAGCTCAAAGAAATTAGTCATCTTCAGTTCCCCGGCATTGGCCAGGGCGATGGGTATGTGCGAAGGCCAAGGTTATAGTGGTGAACAATTGAATATTGTCCCCGAATAATAACTCGAGTGTGACGCGTTTGGAGTTGAAAGTGCAGCACAAACAAACCTTATGAACTGGTCATGGGCTAAAAGTATTGAAAGGTATGATATACCTTAGGTAATTATCAAAAGAACAAACTGATTAGTTTCAAGCTAAAAGCCGACTGTTTATAAAGAAGGTACCTGTAGCAATCCTCCTGAGAAATATTTCCATCTGATCTGTTGTCATCTTCGAGAAAATGATATCTGAAGACCTCCAAAAACGACGTGGCTTATTTCAATTTCAACAATCGGAAAAAAACGCAATGTGAAAACGGTTTCTCACTATTTTCGCGTGACTCTGGTGACAAATTGAGCTCAAACTTTAACACGTTTGTTATTGCATGCATTATGTTGAATCACACAAAGTGTGAACACTGCCTGTGCAAATTTCCTTTTTTCAGGTCAACCAATGTTGTTTCATAACTTTAAACCCAACGCCACCCGCACGCAGGATTATCGAGAATGGGATTGCTATCCAGATTTCCGGTGTCATATGAATATCTGTCTCCATGAATATCTGTCTCCATGAATATCCGACTCCTTTATCCTATTATTGGTTAAATCCTCTCACGTGACCGGTCACTCTCCCAATAATCGATTCATCGATCACTAATAGGCATGTGCAATCCAGAACACAATTTTTTGGGGTCCAAAAAAGATGTGTTCCCCGAAAATGGTGGTCCAAAAAACGTGCACAAATCACAGATAAAACGGAGGGTTTTTGCTTCCCTTTCTTTTACTTTGTTTTAATTTATTCTTTTCTGTTTTACTATTTTCTCATCATTCGGGTTACGGATTTAGCTCAAACTTTCACACTCACTTTTTCGTGTTACTTTTTCGCGCTCAGTAATTTTACCCTTTTGGCTTTCTGAATAGCCGCTTTCTTTTGACTTGACTTGGAAATGTTTAACCTAATACACAATAAATAAATATATACAATTTGCAAGAATGTAATCCAATTCTGACCCTTATTTAATATGCCAAAATATTCTGGTATGTATTTTTACTCAATTCAACTTGAGAAGGTATTACAATTAGCTCGAGGGATGGGTACTTTTTGTGGGAGGGACGGACAAACGACCATTTTCAGAAATTGAAGGTCGTTGTATTAAATCTTTCCCTGTAAATACAGTGACTGACTCCTAATAATGCAACTACAAGGACTGCATTTTTTTCCCTGTAATTACTGATCGTCCTAATCGAAGACGAATGCCGAAAATATTAAGGGGAAAATTCTCTCATGCACGCGTGACTTAAAGGAACCATGCTCCTCAAATTGACCGGATCACATTTTATTTCATAAATAAATTAATGTATATGTAATAAATGTTCATTAAAAGCCAAACTGGTTTAAGCGAAGTTTTAGTGTGATTATTTGCCGCTCAAAAATTGACCCCCCCCTTTTTGAAATTTGTTGAGACTCAAATTGAGGGCGCTGTTCGTGACGTAGCCGAGGCACCGAAATTCATGGATCGACTCGATAGTCTGGACCCGGCCCATATACACACACTAGGTCTACAGGTGCAATTTCGTAAGTTGCAACAGCAACTAACATACCCTGATTTTCTTCCTTTTAGCGAAGGCTCCTCGGGGAATGGGCCGTTTAACTGCTTTCGCCTTTATCTTACTCACATCTGGGAACTTTGTTGGGATGGCAGTGGACTTGAGCATATTTTTAATGGTCATCCCAAAGGATTTGAAAATACCAGTATCGAAACACGACGGATCAAAGTGGTCGCTACATAACGCTGAAAAGCTGCTGGGCCGGACCTCTTTGCTCTTGTCACCTTCACTTTCGCCGTCCGAATTCTCCGATATTTCGCTTCAGTTGGAAATACATGAAGGCTTACTCCACCCGTCGTTGTTTTGCTGCACCCAGCAGCCACACACCTTGTCGGCATGGCCGAAAAACCACTATATTTTGCTTAGATTTTGGACGAAGAATTTTTGCCGTACAATGTACACACAATGCATACCCGTGATGAATGGGTAATGTGCCTCGATCTACGTCACACACTTATGTTAATGAGGGTCCCACTCAGGGGGCGGAGTAGCTTCGACAAACATTTTCAAAAATTGTTTCCTCATATTTAATCTGGGAAATAATTGTCCCTGGACACAAAATATCATTGTCAAGATAACACTTTATTGTTTTAAGCAGGAATAATGCAATATAAATCCTATATCATGTTTCCTTTAACGTGATCCCTTTTCCTCATTTTGGCGGCCCAATTTGCATTAGTGAATTACTCAATAATTATTTGTTCGTGACTGATCATTACTTGCTCCTAAAGCTTTGTCCAGACTGTATAGAACAAAAGGAAGAGGTTCAATGTGGTCTTACCTGTAGCCAACGAACTAGATGAAGCTGAAGTCCTAGTCACTGTCGCACGATGCAACACTTGCTCAGACTGAAGTGGGACAAACGCACAGACGAACTTGACAAACAGATAAAAATCAAGCTCTCCCATAGATACACATTGTGTGATTACAAAAGCGCCGGAAATGTATGCGCACGTATAACGACGTACCGTCCAATCAGTTACCATTTTAAAATTGTATAAAGAAAAAGGAAAAACGAACCCTGTACCCTTTACCGTTCTTAAATCTGTGAATGAAAAAGGAAAAACAAACCTTTTACCCTTTACCGTTTTTTAATCTTCAAAAGGAAAACAAAAAAACGATCCCCTTTACCCTTTTCCGTTTTTAAATTTTCAAAAGGAAAAAAGGAAAAAACGAACCTTTTACCCTTTACCGTTTTTGAATCTTTAAAAGGAAAACAGAAAAACAAACCCTTTACCCTTTACCGGTTTTGAATCTTTAAAAGGAAACCAGAAAAACAAACCCTTTACCCTTTACCGTTTTTGAATCTTTAAAAGTAAAAAAAGAAAAACAAACCCTTTACCCGTTACCGGTTTATAATCTGTAAAAAGGAAAAAGAAAAACCGAACTCTTCACTAAGTACCGTTTTAAAATGCAAAATAAAAAACAAAAAAATAATCTCATATTGTTTCACTATTTTTAACTCCATTATAAAGAAGAGGAAAATAAACCTTTCTTACCTTTTTATTGTTTTTGACTCCTTATTAAGAAAAAGACAAAGAAGAAACCTTTACCTCTCACCGTTTTGGAATTTGTATTAAGAAAAAGGGAGAAGGTATCCACTACCGTTTTCCTGTTTTGTGCGTAAACCGAAAAGCCGAATTTTTTCTTTTCGTTTGAGTAATCAGCTTTAAATATAGAAATAAAAGCAGCACACCTGTATTTGTTTCTCCTTATTTAACTGAGACAAGTGACAGAACATTGTATATATTTCTTTGCTTGTCTGTCATAACAGAAACACGAACAACTAAAACCTATCACCAAACGTTTTGCCAACAACAGGAAAAGGAAAAACGAAACCCTTTACCAGTTTAAGCCCAGCGATACCCGAGTGCAGCCGAGTTCGTCCGAAATTTCGTGCAGTAAACATTTACCCTATGCGCCATTGTTTTGCCTTTTTATAAAGATTTTTGCGGGTTGTGATTGTCAGGTGAATACACACATTAGGTACATGTTTTGTTTTGGTTTCTTAGACGTTTGCAACAGCAATCTTGTAAATTATATTTCATCATGAGACGGTGTATAATTTAAACTACAAACTTTCCCAGAATGCATTGCAACGCATAACACATCCGGTTAATTGCAGTTAGGGGTCACGGGTCACGTACGTTGTTGACACTGACAGTCGGTGACACTGACAGTGTTGACATGAGTGATGGAGTTGGATGAGATTGTACGACTGAAAGAGAACGGGTTAACCAACAATCAAGTTGCAGAATCCTTGAAAAAGTACCAGAGAACAAATGGAGAGGGTACGCGTGGTCTTTCAGGATCCGTGTACATACCGTCCAATCAGTTACCATTTTAAAATTGTATAAAGAAAAAGGAAAAACGAACCCTGTACCCTTTACCGTTCTTAAATCTGTGAATGAAAAAGGAAAAACAAACCTTTTACCCTTTACCGTTTTTTAATCTTCAAAAGGAAAACAAAAAAACGATCCCCTTTACCCTTTTCCGTTTTTAAATTTTCAAAAGGAAAAAAGGAAAAAACGAACCATTTACCCTTTACCGTTTTTGAATCTTTAAAAGGAAAACAGAAAAACAAACCCTTTACCCGTTACCGGTTTACAATCTGTAAAAAGGAAAAAGAAAAACCGAACTCTTCACCAATTACCGTTTTAAAATGCAAAATAAAAAACAAAAACTAACCTCATATTGTTTCACTATTTTTAACTCCATTATAAAGAAGAGGAAAATAAACCTTTCTTACCTTTTTATTGTTTTTGACTCCTTATTAAGAAAAAGACAAAGAAGAAACCTTTACCTCTCACCGTTTTGGAATTTGTATTAAGAAAAAGGGAGAAGGTATCCACTACCGTTTTCCTGTTTTGTGCGTAAACCGAAAAGCCGAATTTTTTCTTTTCGTTTGAGTAATCAGCTTTAAATATAGAAATAAAAGCAGCACACCTGTATTTGTTTCTCCTTATTTAACTGAGACAAGTGACAGAACATTGTATATATTTCTTTGCTTGTCTGTCATAACAGAAACACGAACAACTAAAACCTATCACCAAACGTTTTGCCAACAACAGGAAAAGGAAAAACGAAACCCTTTACCAGTTTAAGCCCAGCGATACCCGAGTGCAGCCGAGTTCGTCCGAAATTTCGTGCAGTAAACATTTACCCTATGCGCCATTGTTTTGCCTTTTTATAAAGATTTTTGCGGGTTGTGATTGTCAGGTGAATACACACATTAGGTACATGTTTTGTTTTGGTTTCTTAGACGTTTGCAACAGCAATCTTGTAAATTTTATTTCATCATGAGACGGTGTATAATTTAAACTACAAACTTTCCCAGAATGCATTGCAACGCATAACACATCCGGTTAATTGCAGTTAGGGGTCACGGGTCACGGGTCACGTACGTTGTTGACACTGACAGTCGGTGACACTGACAGTGGGGTCATGCTAATTAGCGTCAACAAGCGTCAACAAGCGTCAACAAGCGTCAACAAGCGTCAACAAGCGTCAACAAGCGTCAACAAGCGTCAACAAGCGTCAACAAAGCGTCAACAAATTAAATACGAAAGTTTAGGCGTAAACAATTATTTCACAATGTCATTTATTTCCAAGTAGTCATATTGAGTAGGAAAATAACCAGCCATTTGCGTTCAGAAATGTATAGACACTTGGCACAATGTTTAATTTTTAGATTAATCAGGAAATTATGCAGTATGTGGAAGAATGTGTGTGTGTTACTGTGTTTTTCATGTTGGATGTTTCATGTTTTTCATGTTGGATGTGTGCTCACTCAAAGTGGGAAAGAGTTCTATATCCGGACATCACTTATTTTCCCTTAATATGACTTTAAAAATCTGATGAAGAAACACGAATTTAGGAGGGAAAATTTTTCAACTTATTCTCTGTCATGCCCATAGACTTTGTGCACGAGGTATAACTTTATAATGTCCGGATATGGAACTCTTTCCCAGATTTACACTTTTTGGTAGTTTTTAAGTCATATTAAGGGAAAATAAGTGATGTCCGGATGGAACTCTTTCCGTAATATTGCCACATGAGTACATGTACATGTTATTTTGTATGTCCCATGGCCAAGTATTTTTTTATGCATGTATTATAACAATTTCTCTTGCTGTTTTCTGCAGGGAGTTGAATTCATCAGGGTAATTTTTTAATGCATCCCCTACTTTTTATTCTTAATTTTACGTTTGCATTCCCTGTAACTTTTTCATGGATTCAGCAGGGTTAGGGTTAAGTTCCCTTCTCCCCCCAATAATTTTTCCCTTTTTAATTTTTTTGTTTATGTGTTTTTAAATATTAAAATCAACTTTCCTGTGTGCTTCACCCTTACTCCAACTTCAAGCATGTTGTGCATAGTATTGTATGTCGAGCGCAATCTGGAGTTTTGCGCAAGTTTATTGTACTCCCTCCTGAGCTAATTTCCCTTTGAATGGATTTCATTCAAAGGGAAATTAGCTCAGGAGGGAGTACAATAAACTTGCGCAAAACTCCAGATTGCGCTCGACAGCTACATGCAACATTGTGTCTGGATCTTTTAAAACCAAAACAGGAAAAAAAACACAAACAAATTTATTTAATCCAACATATGCAGCTGTGCCATTAAACAGTCACATTAATTTATTCAGTTGTTAACAAAAAAATGGTCAGTATCAAGTCATCGTGGAATTTACTGCAAACATCAAATGAACACCATTGTCCATAGGATTAAAATGTTATTATTATACGGCCGTGTACTTTATACGGCCGTGTCTGATTTTTAAAAACAATATTAAAAATAATAGTGCCTGTATTATTTACTACTTTTTCTAGCGTTATCTATATTATAAAATATCAATATCAATATCAATCATGGATACGCACCTGAAAAATACGGCTGATTTTTGAAGTTGTCATGTCCTCCTCTCTTAGGGATAGTCGCTTACTTCCTCTGAAGAGTATAAACGTATCCATCTCAAAAAACAAACAATCAAAATGTAGGCCTACGCAAAAGTAAAACGAGTGGTGACACAGCAGTCAGCTAACTTTTTAACGCACGTGTTCCCGTCATGCATCGGGAGAAAAGTTTTTCCGGAAACAGCCGAAATTTGTTCGTGAACTCGGCTGCACTCGGGTATCGCTGGGCTTAAACTGGTAAAGGGTTTCGTTTTTCCTTTTCCTGTTACCCTTTTTTCTTTTTTGTATTGGCAAAAAGTTTGGTGATAGGTTTTAGTTGTTCGTGTTTCTGTTAGGACAGAAAAGCAAAGAAATATATATAATGTTCTATCACTTGTCTCAGTTGAATAAGGAGAAATAAATACAGGTGTGCTGCTTTTATTTCTATATTTTGAAGCATGATTACTTTTCGGTTTACGCACAAAACAGGAATACGGAAGTGGATACCTTCTCCCTTTTTCTTAATACAAATTCCGAAACGGTGAGAGGTAAAGGTTTCTTCTTTGTCTTTTTCTTAATAAGGAGTCAAAAACAATAAAAAGGTAAGAAAGGTTTATTTTCCTCTTCTTTATAATGGAGTTAAAAATAGTGAAACAATATGAGGTTAGTTTTTTGTTTTTTATTTTGCATTTTAAAACGGTAATTGGTGAAGAGTTCGGTTTTTCTTTTTCCTTTTTACAGATTATAAACCGGTAACGGGTAAAGGGTTTGTTTTTCTTTTTTTACTTTTAAAGATTCAAAAACGGTAAAGGGTAAAGGGTTTGTTTTTCTGTTTTCCTTTTAAAGATTCAAAAACGGTAAAGGGTAAATGGTTCGTTTTTTCCTTTTTTCCTTTTGAAAATTTAAAAACGGAAAAGGGTAAAGGGGATCGTTTTTTTGTTTTCCTTTTGAAGATTAAAAAACGGTAAAGGGTAAAAGGTTTGTTTTTCCTTTTTCATTCACAGATTTAAGAACGGTAAAGGGTACAGGGTTCGTTTTTCCTTTTTCTTTATACAATTTTAAAATGGTAACTGATTGGACGGTATGTACACGGATCTTTCAGAGAGGTCTGTACGCAGATTCTGTCTGCATCACAGGATAGGGAGGTCACCACCAGTCACTGATCAGGATCTGCGTACAGCTGTTGATAGTGCTGTAGAACAGGTACGTAGGCCCTCGGTACTTGGTCAGTTGGTACTTGGTATAATAATCCCTTTAACAGCCCAATTTGGGCTAAACTGGGATGTGGTGCGAAAGTGACGTCAACAGCCAGGTGGATAAGGTGCCAAAAGTAAAAAGTAAAAGATTAAAGGCCTAGTATTTATCAGTAGGCCCTACATTATGTCATGATGTATGTAGGCCCAGCCTATAGTATATTATGGTATAGTCGTTACCCATGTTACCGAAGCTGACACCGTCTGTGTGAGTGACTTTTTATGGCCTAAGTATGTAAGAGCATAGAGAAACGGTTAAAGTAAAAAGATAGGCCTCTACTTCTTTCTACAGACTACATACATTACAAAATACAGTCAGTAGTCCCGTCTGCCCATTTATAGGCCTACTTACTTGTAGGGTGGGACGCTGTATTACCGCGGTACTTATCAGGGTGATATCACGTTTCCCGATCGGAATAGAGATTGCTCACTTACCTTCCCGAATTGTCCCGTCTTTTATGTTGTATAACTCTTGCTCTTTTTAAACTGACATAAAAAATCCGACGGTGGTTTGGTTTATTCCCACGCGATGCCTGTGAAAATAGACATGCTCGTCATTGCTCGTCAATGCTCGGCGGAGTACAGACTCTGTATTATCGCGGTATGTGGGAAGTGTTTTTTACAATGATTTCAACTTTTTTATTCATGGTTAATGTTTGACCAAAACATCCCCTGAATAAAGTCTGATATTTTCCCTCTAAAGTTCAAGTTGATTAAAGACGATTAGGCCCTGCAAGATGATTTCTTATAACACCCTGTCCCCCCTCGAAGGCGACAAAATTCACTGAGACAAGTCTACTGATTGACGATTAGGGGCGCCATTCACTTTACACGGTGCGTCGTTTTATTGTTTTACCGCACTGTCCTTCATTTGATCCCGTAAATGTTTCTACGATTTCGCGGTGGAAATATCGTCCTTCGGCGTCATTTTGCATTTGCAGCTGTAGAATGGGAACCAGACAATGGAACTTCCATGGACAGAGCACCATTAACGATTCATGTTAAAATATAGACAGTACCTTTTAGCAGACACGGTGAGGCAAAATGTACAAGTTTTGGAAAACGTGAATAGTTATTAAAAATCGTTAAAAGTCCCGACACAACATTTTTTAATCGTCATTTTTTTACACAAATCAGCAGAAAGTCCTTAATGCTTGATGAATTGGATATAAAATTGCCAGTCGAAGGAGTTTTGGCAACGGAAAAAAAAGGAATTTCGCGATAATAGAGTTGCCGCGATAATAGGGAGTCCGACTATACTTGCGTAGGCATGTTAGGCGTTAACCGTTAGCATGGTTAGCATGGGGATGGTTAAGGACTGTAACGATAGTCACGACTCATAATAGGCCCCCACTAATAGTAATATCGTTACTATAAATAATAGTAATGTTAGTAATGTTGGTACTACTGACTAGGTAGGCCTACTTGCGATTTTAGTCATGGTCCGTCATAGACATGATCAATTGGACTTTTTGGAGGTGACGTTAGAAACGTTAGGCCTAACTGTCATGACTGTAGTTTATTTAGATTAATATAGCCTAATGTTAATACGAGACAATAGTGCATAATACAGGAGCCTCTATGTGCATTAAACACAGAAAATTAAGCAATGTAAAACTAATGTTAAAAAGAGTGGGTTCAAACAAACACTTTCACAAATCACGGCCTGCATCAATCTATGCCATGAAGTTACGTACCATCTTGTTCACAGGGCAGATTTGTTTATTTTGAACACGCATTGCTGTGTGTGACCCGCTGTTCGAACTTCATGCACCCCTTCAGACGGCTTCGTGCGTCATGAGGTCCGAATGCCAAGTCGCAGACAGCATGCGTGTTTGAAATACACAAATCTGCCCCGTGAACAAGATGGCGCATGAGACGTTGAAGGTGTTTATGAGAGAACTTCTTCTTAGAACTACTTCTAGCACTTCGGTACTTGGCATTGTCCTTCAGTCAGGATGTAAACGGAATGAGTAACAATGACTAGGATGAGACACCACACACACAGCAATACTTTCATTGATATCATGTTCTTTATTTTATTGGAAAATACAAGTGGGGAAGAGGTGGGGGGGATGTGCTCCATAGCACCTTATTTAAATGTTTCTAAATCCATGTACTTTTATTTATTCAGAACGGCCCCTCATATGGACGGAAAATGATGACAGGGTTCCTAGCTGCACAAGGTATGAAGGTAGCTGAGGCACGTGTAGGCAAGGTTTTAAGAGAAACTCATCTACCCTACCATCATGCTAGACTACAAGTAAGAAACTTGTACACAGTATTTATGAGTCATGTGTTTGTTTGTTTTTCCTATTATTGTGCTAGTAAATGGATTTTATTTCAAACACATCAAATTGTATACGTCATAAGTTTACTTGATCTTAAGAGACATTGTTCAAAAAAGCTACACCATGTCGAAAACAAACACTAGATCACCAACCTAAAATTTGTTGCCACCGGAACCAAGTCTATTGAATGAAGTCATGCAGTAAATAATGCGCCAAGAACAAAGATGCAGCAATTATTTTGCATTGGTCTTATTAGGAAATACTTCCATTTTCTTAAGCATTAGACTAAGTGCCCACTTTTCTTAAATTAACTCTGTTGGGCTTGATCTGACATTTGGGTCACCACTTTCAACAATGTGCCAAAACTGCCTTGCTGAAACAAAATTCCTTATATTCATGGGTGGACCCCTCCCCCTTTCCCAAACACCCAAGTGTGTTTTTACATCCAATCTTGGACCCCTATTGCCCCTCTTTTGTTTTTCTTTTGTTTGTACGTGTTGGGCAGTTATCCCATATCTCTTGACCCTATTGACCCCTTGAAAAACACTGAACGCACCTCTGCACATAGTGCATGTAGGCTACATCGTTTTGGGAGTCAACTCCTGAGAGGATAGGTGCATCAGGCAAGGAGTCAATTGTCCCCTATTGAGTGCAGAAATAAACTCACGAACCGACTGAGTTCAAATTGTGAAATTAAAAGATCTGTCTTCTGCCATTTATGGTTATAACTCCATAATAATAATCAAATTTCTGTTTTCTTTTTTTACAGGGTGCCAGAAATGTCAACCCCATTCCATATTTTGCCCAGTGTTTTGGCCACAAGATGCACATGGACCAGAATGAAAAGCTTTCAATGTTTGGGGTAACACATGTGTTAGCCATTGATGGGTACAGCAGCAAGGTTGTGGGCTGGAGCAGCATGCCGATAAAAAACAACCTTATCATATATGACAATGTGTACAGGTGAGCTACATGTACACTCAGTTAGTAAATATTTATGTTCTAAAAAGCAATCATGGGTACATGACTTTGTCAGCATCTCTTAACACAAAACTTTAAACAGGTCAGTGTACACTGTGAAACAATACTTTCCTGTAAAATACTAGCCAAAAAATTCATCCATTTCCCAATTTATTATATTTTTTTCTCCCCCATGTCTCCTTCCAAAGTGTATCAGTTGTATCCATCATTGTCAATATACCAACAAATGAGCCTGCTAGCTGAAAGCTATCAGGATCGGATGGGGGGGGGGGGGGGCACAATGTGCCCCCTACCAAATTTTCCCCATAATTGTTTAACGCTACATCCGATCACAACGAAATTCTCTGACTTTTCCCTAAATTTATCTAGAGTCATATTCCCAAAACATAGTTATTGCCAGGTGTAAGCTGTTGCGATGGCAACTGATTGTTTGACCTTGGTTTTTGTCTTTTTCAACCAAATTTTCACTTGTTTTGGTTTTTAACGCCCGAAAAAAAGTTTGTTGATGTGTCACGTGATAGTTTTAATTACATTTTGGAAATTCAAAATGGCGGCCAATTTTGGCGGCAATTAGGGGTTCAAACTTTATCAATTTTTTTATCAATGGAATATTTTTACCAAGCTAATTGCCAATTTTTCAGGCCAAGAAATATTGTAGAATCATCAAATAGGCCTCATATTTGCATATTGGGCTCCAAAAGTTGGCGGTAATATTGATTTCTAAGTGAACAAACTCAAAATTACAAGTTTTCCCAAAAATGGGATAAATCAAGAGTTATAGCGCCCCCAATGGTGACCCAAGTAATGAAATATGATCTAAAGTTATTGATTATGTCAAATTAAATAAGTTTGCAAAATGTTGTGGCATTAGGTCAAAAAATACGGAAATTATGTGAAAAACATGATTTTTTTCAAAAAACGGGCAAAAACGCCCCAAAAGGGACATTTTTGGCAAATTTCTTAAAAATCGCCTGAGAACTACTGAGGGGGGGGGGGGGGGGGGGCGCACAATGATTAGAATAAGATCTAATAATGACCCTCCTCCAATTCATCATCTGCTTTTTAAAATATTCTATGGGGAAATAAAATCTCTTGCAACAATGTAGCTGAAATATGACTGATGAAGACAGTCTACGTGTGTTAAGACTCAGTTAGTGCAAAATAGGCTACAAGTAGCAGCAATGCATACTTTTTCACACATTAGTTTTCATAGTTGAAGAAATGTTGTAATTATTAACAGGTCAGCTGTACTGGAGAATGGAATGTGGGATCAAGTTCGTGTAGACCATGGGACCGAGTTCTTTTTGACTTTGTATATGCAAGAGAAGAACGCCGAATTCCGAGTCAATTGCAGCCGGCAGCCATACATCCAAACAAAGTCTACAAGAGTATGCACATTTTTATTCTTTGAAGTGTTGCGTTTGTGTAGCTATTCAGACCGTGGACCTTTAACAAAGAGGACAATAGGGTCCGCGATTGTGTCAAGGTCCACGATTGAAAATCGTGTACAAAACCAATGGGAGGCCTTCCGAAAAAGTTAGAGTATAAACAAAAGAGGAACAATATGGGAGGTCCACGATTGCACCCGTTTACATGACTGGGTGTGTGTGTGTGTGTGTTGTGGAATTCCTTCCCCTTAAAAAAGTTAAATAATGAATAATCCTATTTCTGTGTTACTACTATTGTGGGTGTTTTTGTTATAAAGAACTTGTTATAAAGAACTCTAAATATAGATATTGCAACACATCAATATTTATTAAAGATTCTTGGCATAAGTATTATAAAAAATCTCCAGAACAAAGAAATAATACAACCAACGGAACTTAAATTTGTCTGTGTCATGTAATATGTGTAAATCTTCATGGCCATAAATTGAAAGTACATACATGTATGATTACACTATGATTACATGTAAAAGGAGAAAACAGGGGACCATCACATAAACACATATACCCCCCAAAATTAATAAACCCCAATTATTTTATATCCTTTTTTGTTTTACCCTTAAAAGGGTGTGATCTTGAATCGCAGTATATTTTAAACTGGTATAAATAAAGTGGTTTGTTGTGTCCTTTGCAGAATCATAAGATTGAACGCATGTGGCCAGAAATCAACCAGCGAGTAAATTACCCAATCAAAGGTGCCCTAGTAGAGCTCACAGATGCAGACAAGTTAGATATGGATGATCCACTCGTGAAGTTTTGCGTCTCCACCCTCTGCTTGCAACTATGTGAAATTGGTATTGGCAGGGTAGTAGCCTCTTGGAATGCTCACCGTATACCAGGTTAGTCAAATAATTACTAGTTACATGTAAGTAGGATTTGAAACTTTGCATGGTGGAAATACGATCTGGTAAGGTTTGCAGTAGCACTATGTAATGATAATTTTTCTGTGAGTTGAGGTGGTTCTGAAAAGAACCCTTGTTTCAAGTCGACGTTTTGAGCAGTATGCTCTGATCGTCTTCAGGAGAATGCTAGACTCTAATTTCTGCATGTAATGCTTCTTATACTTTCATTATCAAGAATCATGTGAAGAGGAAAAATGACTTATTAAAGCTTTAAAAACACTATAAAAAAAGATACACACAGCTGGGTATATTGACTCCCTGATTGCCTCAATGCTGTTCACACAATGGTGCAACTAAAGTTATCTGCATCTTGGCAAAAATAGTTGACCTTTTGGTGCATGTTTAATTTGTAACATTCTGTTAAGAAGTTCTATGCCTTTCAATGTTCAAACAAACCACGAATATAACAAAAAAATGCCATATTACTCAACATGTACTATTGATAGGGGAGAGCAAATGGAAGTTGAGGATAGGTAGCAATCTACCATTTTCCTTAAATTTGAAAATTTGTAAAATTATTCATTATATTGTTAATGTGGTTTTATGTTTCCTCTTCATGGATGAGGGTTACTTGTGTGGGGGTGCATGCCATCAAGTTGACTGAATTTCCATGGTTTTATTTTTAGATGCATCCATAGTGGTCACTCGTTTTTAACAAAAAAATGGTCAGTATCAAGTCATCGTGGAATTTACTGCAAACATCAAATGAACACATAGACCATAGGATTAAAATGTTATTATTATACGGCCGTGTCTGATTTTTAAAAACAATATTAAAAATAATAGTGCCTGTTTTATTTCATTAGGTAGAGGCATACCAAACAGACTCGCACAACATAGCATGACAGCACCTGTGACAGCAGAGCATTTCCCACCCGCACATTTAGCAGCAGACTGGTATCTGCGAGACCTGGGTTCAACCCTCACAACTTGCTCCAACTTTGGACAGGACCCATTCTCAACAGAAGAGGAAATGAATGGCTGTCAGTTTGAAGTGCAGAGAGAACTCCCTGACCTGCACCATTTGGTGAATCGTGCAGTTCATCAAGATTTTGTACCTCTGCAGGATGCTTTACTGAGACTAATAGACATCACTCGTCGATTTGTAGCATAACAAAGCAACTGTTGGATGTCTTGGAAGGTAAAAACAACTGAGAGATTCTGTAACAGGCATCTTCATCTGTATTTGTTAGCTGTTAGCTGCATTATGGGGCGCCATTTGTCAATTTATTGTTTAGTGCATTTTTTTAAACATGTTTTCACCATGATTTATAACAATTACATGTAAACCATAGAAAGTGTTGCCAACATCCTTTTTATGGTTTACATACCAGTAATGTTTTGTGCTTATGGTTTATATGAACCCGCAACACTTAAAAATCATGGTTTTGAACCAATGTTTTTAAACCATGAAAATTTAAGTATTTTAAAACATGGTCTATAAACAATAAAAATTGAAGCATCAGACAACATGGTTTATAAATTATGGTTTATAAACTATGAAAATTTAAGCATTTCAAAACATGGTTTACATGTAATTGTTATAAACCATGGTGAAAACTTGTCAAAAATGCTGCCCAAAAACTTGAACAACATGACTGAAACGGTTTGAAAATGAAATAAATTGTCCAAAGACTTTCCAAGAAAAGCACCCACTGAGTCTGGTCTTTTGTGAACATCTTATCAAGTTTTGTTTCAGTTGTAACAAAATCACTTTTTTGAACAAAACATTACAGATTAAAATCATAACAAATAATGAATCCTTACTGTTGAAGAAACATTGTTATGTAAATTAAATTCAATTTTTCTTTGCTAAAGGGGTCGTGTCGTCACAGTCACATTACATGACCGCTAGCTGCTGATATGGGCGTGCGACTGCGCGCAACCTAGTTTTTTCGGCCACAGTAGGGTGTTATTTTGCAGTTGCTGGGTTTGTCTGAGCTATGACCGTGATGACAAAGCCCCTTTAAGGAAGAACACTTTTTGTTGAAAGCATAAAGGGTCATTACAAAACAACACTATGTCCTAGAAACACATGATCCCTGGATCTTACCACCATCAAATCAGATCAAATATTAACTGCTCCCTTATTTTCATTATATTTTTAATTGGAAATTATATTTTGATAACGTTCAGTTTTGTAACACAACTTTGTAACACAATTTTGTAACTCCAATTGTAAACTAAATACAAAAATTATTAGTTGTCTCCTTCATTGTGTGAAGTTTTTAGGAGTGGTTCCCCTGGTAATTGCTAAGCTGTATGGCCCACTTGTATTTAAGTAAAGATTAAGACCACTTTGAGGCACTCGGTGAGCGGGCTGGGACAATTCTTACTTAAGCTAATGTGTGTATTAGTCATGCGCTGCCCTGTAAGAACATTTCTGCATTAGATTTGCTGAGTTTTTAATATTTTCTTTTTTCTCTTTTGAATACAAATCTTCAAGAGGTGCAAGCTTGGACTGAAATAAACAAAATAAGGGGCCACATACCTCAACTTAAACAAGTACAAGTTCCAGTGGCAGTGTTTTGCCTGAGTGAAGTTATGTGTGAGGTGATGTTGGAAAGTACAAATATATCAAAAGTTTCAGTAAAAAATGTCTCCAGCCAGTACTATGATTATACCAATACAGGTATAATTGGATATCCAATCATGAGAAACCTGGTTGTTGTATTACTTTCTTACATCTCTGCTTCTGTAACTACTATTAAAACCTTAAAAATGCCTATTTCCAGGACAACACAACGGTAATTTTGTTCCTACTCTTTAAAGGCACTGGACACCTTTGGTAATTGTCAAAGACCAGTATTCTCACTTGGTGTATCCCAACATATGCATAAAATAACAAATCTGTGAAAATTTTGACTCAATTGGTCATCGAAGTTGCAAGAGAATATGAAAGAAGAAACACCCTTGTTGCACAAATTTGTGCGCTTTCAGATGCCTAATAAAAGGCTTCAGGCCTGAAGTCTTTTATTATTTGAGTGAGAATTTACCTTTTTCTCAAAAACTACGTTACTTCAGAGGGAGCCGTTTCTCACAATGTTTTATACTATCAACAGCTCTCCATTGCTCGTTACCAAGTAAGTTTTTATGCTAACAATTATTTTGAGTAATTACCAATAGTGTCCAGTGCCTTTAATTTGGTTTTACACCGGATGGAATACTGTAGGGAATTTTAAAGAGGTACATGTACTTTACACACTCCAGCCAACTTCACTGAGAGTTGCTTACAATTTGTTCACTGATATGCTCATTAATTTAGGTCAATAAAAGTAGATGACTGGTTTCTTGTCAGCCAATTGTCAAATTTTGATGTTTGTTTTCACTGTTCATTATTTCTCATCAAGGAAATCCTTTACACATAAACAAAATGCCATTTTTGAAACTGGTTTATTATTATTTGGCATCGATATGTTCTCCTTAAAACGGCTTATTTTAATTTTGATGTTGTTTTTAGCTGTTTGTGTCTAGAGTAGTTTCCATTAGATTTTTAAATTTTTATTGCAAAATAATGAAAATTCTGGTATTACAAAAACAAAATTGGTGCAGGGCAAAAAATCACATTCGGCACTGATGAGAAACTAGTAAACTACTTTCGTTTGCCTTAGCATTGCCAAAATAATTTAGTTTTATTTTTTAAAGTGGGGCATCGCATGAAAAAACAAAACTTGCAAATAATGACAGTGCAAAATTACATATTCCCAATAGATGTAAAAATTCACTGAACAACTTAACATCTACATGTACACACATACTGATTCACTAATCAAATTCTGAAATAAGAAATTGTGAGGGGAGCATGGAGTTGTCTGTTGCTATGTGAAGAAGGCCTGCATGTATTTGGTGCATTAGGCAATTTGGACAAAATTACAAAAAGTTGTAGGAATTTAAAGATGGCCTCTAACGTGATTTTAAGTATTACAACTCTTGTAAAATGTTGTGTCACTCAGGCAGTGTCCACTTTGATGTTACTCAGCTATGATGTTTGCAATAGCTTTGAGTGCCTCCTCCAATCCAGTAGCCAAGATACTGTCTCGCTCCCCTGTCTCGGCCCTGCACTTGGGGCAGTGGCTGCTGGACGAGTACCAATGCAGCAGGCAAGCCTGGCATGCAAGCAGAGACTTGCAGCAAGTTGCAAACATGGGCTTCTTCATTGGCCCTGTGTAAAAGAACGTTGGGTTAGAAAATAATTATTAAAATAAAATTTAACATACTTGCTAACAAGGGAAAGGCACTGATGGCACAATGAAGATAGGTTTTATCTTGGTACTGTCTGTCATTAGATTCCAGCCTGCTAGCATGCTGAATTTTTCCCATTCAAACCAATGTGACCAAACCAAGGCTACAAGGAAAATAGTCTGGTTTCTTTTTGTACAATAGAAAATAGTATTCATTACTGTTTATGAATACATGCAGCATGACCAAGATGGTGGCAGCACGATACAGGTCTATCCCTGAACTTTTCAAGGTTAATCACTACTTTTTTGGGGAAGAAACACTGGGGGGGGGGGGGGGGGGGGGTAGACATTTATGGGGGCTGGCATATTATTACTAAACCATGAATATGAACGCTAAACGTAATTGATACCATACTAAATACCAATACATGTAATAACTGTTTATTTTAATGTAAACTATTTTGCCCATGTGATCTGGTACCAGGCTTGTCAAAAGTATGTGGTATGTAATTTTTTTTATATATATATATATAATTAGGCTATCATTAAGTCTACCCTTAAAGGGGCTATGTCATCATCGCCCAGTAATTGCACGCGTGTGCTGCCCAAACCCTCACCACACAATAGGCAGCCTCTTTATGATTGCCAGCTGCGTACATGCACGGGCAATAACTAGGTGAGCAGGCGTGGACCCAGGAGCATTGGAAAGGGGGTCGGTGGCATTGGTAAATGGGGGCGCCAATGGTAAAACAAGGGAAATTTTTATACACGAGCATGAAAAATAGGGGGGCACACCCCTTGGTGCCTCCCTCTGGATCCGTGCCTGTTGAGATTTATTCTTTTCATGTACAGCAAAAGGACTGAAAATACCTGAAAGACATAGTCACTTTAACTGCATTTACCAACCTTTACATATGCAGCAAGAAAAGGAGTCCCTCAGGGCCCTTTCCTCCCTTCTTGTGAACTTGACTAGAAGGTCGTTGGAGGTGGCACTAGCAATCTTATTCAGACTATCTTCAATGGTTTTGGATTTCTCCAGCAGTATGTCCATCATGTCATTATGATCATCCATAGCATCACTAAGATCTCTGGCCGTGTCTCTGCGTCTGAAAATACAATACAATACAATACAGAATGTGATTCCAATTTGCAGTCTCTCTTTGCCTGTGACAGACACATTTGAA
The DNA here is from genome assembly GCA_037893225.1 of Hippasteria phrygiana. Lineage (NCBI taxonomy): Eukaryota > Metazoa > Echinodermata > Asteroidea > Valvatida > Goniasteridae > Hippasteria > Hippasteria phrygiana. Next base: position 61,548 of record JAZGUH010001250.1, read on the forward strand.
ATGGAAAGTTTTTTAAACTTATGAAATTGCAATTTAAATTTTTTAAATTCACCAAACTTCAACTGCACACACGAGGGGGTGTTGTGTAAGCTTATAACAGGAACAGAGTCTCACAGCAGCATTGAAAATGTACCCCCAAAAAGAAATCAAGACCCCCGAACTTTGCCAAAGAAAACAGTGGTCACCTCAAAATATGTACCGATGTGTCCAAAACACTCATTAATAACACAACACCCAAATGTTAGTGGATGTGACATTTGAACAAGAAAATCAGCAATTTGTTGTGCACAAACCAACTGTGGTGGGTGTTGCATATTTGCCTTAGTTGACGTTAAAGACTTGCTCATAGTGTGCAAATATCAATTAGCATAAAAACACAAAATGCAAAAAGTGTCAAAACACAAAAACTTGCATAAACAGTTGAAAATACTTTATAGGCATGAATACAGAATTGTTTGTTTTCAAAAATGTCTTTTCATAGGCCCTTTAAGATCGTTTTTTGGGGTTTGAAATTTTACTTAATCCCCGTTGTCTCATAAACATTGACTACACTTGATGGATTTGGGATTTTTATATGTACACACTTCATGCCAACTTTAAGAAGTTGTTGTTTTGAGTCCCGCCCCTTTCAGTCATGTGTGAAGGATTTTTTGTCACACACTCATAAGGCACTAAGCGCATGCATACTGGATGGGAGAAAGCAAACACAATTATACTATTATATCTATTTTTAACAAAATTATAACCTGTGCTTGTTTTTTCTGCCTGTGCCCGGGGCCCCACTCAGGAAGTCCCTGTGGGCGGAAGCTGTCATGCACATTATCTTCCTGGTTGGGGTTTTCCAGAAGTCATGTCCTGTGGTAAAATCAAATATGATAGCAAAATACAATCAATGTTGTTTATTTGAATATGTACACAATACACAATTCTTGAAACCCTTCTTTAAAGGGCCTATGAAATAAGATTTTCTATGTATGTACAAGACTCTGTATTCATTCTGACAAAAGAACCTTTTTATTGCCGAATTTGGGGTGTTTGACACCTATTTTCAGAATGTTGTGTTTTCATGCAAATTCAAATTGGCATATTCATGAGCAAATATGTGATGTCATCCAAGGTCGCAGCTGCAGCATCATAGTTGGTTTGTGCAAAAAAAAAATACAGAATGTTTTCTTTTCTTAAAATAGCAACTCCTCTAACATCTGTGTGTTGTCTCATTAATGAGTGTTTAGACTTGTCAGTACATATTTTCAGGTGACCACTGTTTTCTCAGGCAAAATTTAGGATCTTGGTTTTGTACATCTGTTGTGAAACTCTGTTCCTGTTGTTATGAGTTCACACAACCAACCGCGCCCTAAAAAGCCCGGTTTAAGATTAGTCATTTTGGAAAATCTGATTAGTACATTAAATCTTAGTTTTTGGTACATAAATTTACTTTACATTTTCTTTACAAGCATGTATATTTGATAAAAAATGTATTTCAAAAAAATTGCCCTTTAAATATAGGCATACTGCGACCTAAACAAATAATTTGATTTGACTATTATTTTTAGGGCCTTGGATCACACTATTTTTATTTACACCTTTTGGACTGTGATTTTGTATATTGTAATTTGTTTAAATATGCATTTGTGTAAAGAAGTATTGGCACCAACCTTGGGTCCCCAGTCCATCTTGAATTTCATGGCCCTTACTATCAACTATTATGATAGGCTGCTGTGAATCAAGTTGTTCCTGCACTTTTTCACTAATGCTGCTTACATTGGCCTCTTGGTCACTGAGTCGTAAGTACACTGTCTGAATTGGCATAAGTGAGGATCCCTGAGCCTCTACAAGCTGGACACTCCTGTGTGTTCAATTGTATTAAATTGGTTAAGAGAAAAAGACTGCCATTTGATTTGATAAAACAATATTGTTATAAAAGTCAAACAAGATGTGACCTGGTTTGTACTGTGGGGGGGAGTATTTTTTTTTTTTTTACAATTTCAAAATGTTTTAAAAGGCTTGAAAAACGCAAAACAAACAGGAAAAACAACAAACCAGTACAAGGTTTTTCACAACCGTCAAGCAACTAATGAGAAAAGCAAATTACCCCAAAAAATTAAACCATACCTACCTATTTCAAATGGCATGTAACCAGAAACAACACATTTTTTAGGGCCTTGTTGTACAGCCCTTCCCCAGAATGTAGATTTTAGAATATGTCAACCCTTATAGAAAAAAGGGGGTATTGGCCAAAGACGACATAGCTACAGGTTAGCATAAAGCAACCTTGCTCTATGATGGTGGTGTGTCTATTCACTTTCACATATATTTGGCAAAGTGATAGGACCACACTGACTGAAGTCTCTTGTCTTTGTCTAAATAGATTTAATATTGCATAATTTTTTGTCAAAATCGTGTAGTTTTTATTTTCATATACATAATTAAAATGTTTACCTTGCAAAAGTTTTAGTCTGTGCCCTTCTGAATAATGGGGGAGTGTTCGGCCATGATGGTTGGCCACCAGCTGGAGCCCCTCTTGAAGCGAATGAGAAGCCGCGTTGGGTTAGACTTATTGCTGGAGCTGATGGAGGTTGTTGAGGTTGGCACACTGAAGTTGGACCAGAGGTGTCGCCATTAACCTCGTAGTGGGCCTTGTCCGTCAGCAAATGAGCAGAATAGTTGCCACTCTCCTCTGGGAAGATCGCTGTGTTTCTGTCATCTGACAGAAACATGGATTCTTGTGTGACCTGATAATTCAAATATAGGTTAAAATTATGTCTTTGCACTTGTAATGAAGTTTAAGAAAAGTTTTAACTGTAATTTGGATTAAAAATTACTTTTTTTGTCAACTGGATCTTGGCCCAAACACTTCCCAATCTAACGGTCAAAGAAACAGGTGCATACCCAGTTTCGGGGAGGGGAGGGGCCTTAAAGGTTCTTTTGTTCTGATTATTGTTTTATTTATTTATTTATTGCAGACCTAACCTGGAAAGTTTCACACTATGGATAACTGAATAAAAATCTAAAACCTTAATTTGTGAACTCTGCTTTGTAAAACTTTGGAAAATAGATAGATCATGGGACAGCAATCTTAAATTTATAAAGTGAGGAGTATTAAGGTAATTTCAAACTAGAACTGAATTTGTTACGAACAAATACTGGGGTTTCGGCTTTAACAAGGCGAACTATTAACAATTGAATAATGTCTTTGTGACGTAATGTAGTTTGCTATTGGTTAATTAATAAGTTGTCACAGTCCCGATATGATGGCAATCGATTGTCCGCCAGACGTGAAAGGTCAAGTTAACGAAAATGGAACCTGTCGCTTTAGGGCGCTTTTATGATGAAATTTTTATCACACAACCTTGACACTGTGTTACTGCACAACACTCACACAAAGAATGGGAACCTGGCATCGGGAAACTACCCATGTCGTCGTCCCGTTCCACCAAGAGAGGGCGCTTTGTAAAAACTGTATTAAAAAGCCAACACCTTGAGCCAAGACTACTAGGCGCAAACGGTCTTTCACGTGTGTGTGGTACCGGACTGTATATAGCGCTGCCCAAAATCCGGACACGGACAAATTTTCACGATAACGGGAGTTTTTAAATCGGTAATATCGTCAAGAAATGAATGAAAAACACTCGAAACAACTGCTGCTTGATCTAAATTAGAGCACAGGGTTTCCGTTAACGTTAGGCCTGTATAAGTTACTAGTAATACTAGTATTAGTAATACTACTTTTTCTAGCCTTATCTATATTATAAAATATCAATATCATTATCAATATCAATCATGGATACGCACCTGAAAAATACGGCTGATTTTTGAAGTTGTCATGTCCTCCTCTCTTAGGGATAGTCGCTTACTTCCTCTGAAGAGTATAAACGTATCCATCTCAAAAAACAAACAATCAAAATGTAGGCCTACGCAAAAGTAAAACGAGTGGTGACACAGCAGTCAGCTAACTTTTTAACGCACGTGTTCCCGTCATGCATCGGGAGAAAAGTTTTTCCGGAAACAGCCGAAATTTGTTCGTGAACTCGGCTGCACTCGGGTATCGCTGGGCTTAAACTGGTAAAGGGTTTCGTTTTTCCTTTTCCTGTTACCCTTTTTTCTTTTTTGTATTGGCAAAAAGTTTGGTGATAAGTTTTAGTTGTTCGTGTTTCTGTTAGGACAGAAAAGCAAAGAAATATATATAATGTTCTATCACTTGTCTCATTTGAATAAGGAGAAATAAATACAGGTGTGCTGCTTTTATTTCTATATTTTGAAGCATGATTACTAAAAAAAAAAAAAATTTCGGCTTTTCGGTTTACGCACAAAACAGGAATACGGAAGTGGATACCTTCTCCCTTTTTCTTAATACAAATTCCGAAACGGTGAGAGGTAAAGGTTTCTTCTTTGTCTTTTCTTAATAAGGAGTCAAAAACGATTAAAAGGATTTTCCTCTTCTTTATAATGGAGTTAAAAATAGTAAAACAATATGAGGTTTGTTTTTTGTTTTTTATTTTGCATTTTAAAACGGTAATTGGTGAAGAGTTCGGTTTTTCTTTTTCCCTTTTACAGATTTTAAACCGGTAAGAGGATAAAGGGTTTGTTTTTCTTTTTTTACTTTAAAAGATTCAAAAACGGTAAAGGGTAAAGGGTTTGTTTTTCTGGTTTCCTTTTAAAGATTCAAAACCGGTAAAGGGTAAAGGGTT